>DWAJ01006205.1:0-10634 GCA_018238005.1 Eurema mandarina | reverse complement strand
AATTCATAGGTCAAAGAAGCAAAACTAAGAAGTCTTATCGTAAAATTAGTTCAGACAAAAATTATTATAGTTCAGATTATCTATATGTATAAAAATGAAACCCGTATTCCGTTGTCACGACATAACATGAAAACGGTTTGACCATATTGGCTGATTTTTTTTGCTGTATTTGTTATTAGGAGAAGGTTCTTATTTAAGAAAAGATTAGCATTTAACTTTTTTGATATTTCATGATTATAGGGCGTTACGAAGTTCGCCGGGTCAGCTATAGTCCGGTCAATTTAGACCAAAAAATAAGAGTGAAGTTACATAAAGTCCCAACAAGCTGAATTTCTGTGAAATTGTTCAAAACATAATTGAGACACGAATAACAACTCTAGATACGTGGCGTACTCATGCATATTATGAAGATAACAAGTTTTATAACCTTTTGAGTCGTTATATCTCAGAAACGGTGGCTCGTAAGAAAAAAGTATTGATACATTTTTCATAGACAAACTTATGATCTACAATTCTGTCTCAGGTACTTTTATGATAAAACTTACCGTTTTGCTGAAAATCGCGAAAATCTCATTTTTTTGACCTTTGTCCTTGAATAAAAAATTTTCCTTACAGGGGAATGATGGGGAACTTCTAGACATTGTTTATAATTATGTTTTGAACAATTTCACAGAAATTCAGCTTGTTAAGACTTTATGTAGCTTCAAATAGTCTAAATTGACCGGACTAGCTAGTTATCTATAAAAAATGTTTCAATACTTTCTTTCCTAAGTGTTCGATACGTGGACTGTATTTTAAAAATTATATATATTAATTAAAGCACTTTAAACGAAAATGGATAAGGGAATATGTCCGCTGCTCTTCCTACTGAGAAAAAACACTACCTTGCTGATGGCGCCGTGTGTTGCACTGGGACTTGAGAGGTCACTAGTACTGCTGCTTATGTATATCTTGCTGATGGCGCGGTACGTTGCACTGAGAGGTTGCTGATAGACGGCTAGACTGCTCGATGATTTTCGTGCAACTGGGTTGCAGGTCGGGAGACGCTCCGCGACCCGTCTTAATAATTAATTAGTTGTGACGCTTACTTCACGCTAGTTAAGCGCGATAGTACGCGCGCGCGCCGTTGGCGCTGTCCCCATGTCTCCCCGCAGGTTTAACAACGGAACATAACTAGCCGTTACTTGCTACTTCGCCTCCGTTCATTCGTATCTAGTGTGAATAAGAACTAAGAAGATTCTAAAATAATATAATATTTTAAAGAAACTGACCAAATTTCATAACCACAAAAAAGGTTAGAAGTAAATAAATCTTACAAAACATAAAAATCACTTTAGGAGGAATAAATCGTTTATACATAATGATATAATGTTAAGGTGTTATAAATAGTTTACGTAAAACGTTACAGGAAGTAGGATGTAAATTTAAACCATCACATGACTTTTTTATCATTTGTATCAGAATCAAGACACACTCATAACTATGACCATGGGGGATACTATCTCAGTTTTAGTTTTCGGGTTTAAGTTTTTGACAATCTGTATATTCATTGATTTATATACAGGGTACATTAGTATGTTATTCACTTCCCCCCCCTCCAGTTTTACCCGCATTTATGCATTTATTATACACATAAACCTTTTCTTAAATCACCTTAAGAAATCCGCATATAAATTGATTGCTTTATTCAACTAGGCTACGTAAAGTAATATTTATAACTTTTGAGTCGTCGTGGTATTACAAAACATTTACCATATGTTAATAAATCTTTTTTCCCCACAGGTATGGATCATAGACCGTTCGTCACTGATCCGCATGGTGGTGTCCCGCTCGTGCGGGGGTGGGGCGGGTGGTGACGTAGCTGCCGTGCGGCTGGGCGGCGCGGCGCACGCGCAGCTCGTGCCGCACCGCCGCCTGCCGCTGGTGCAGGCCGACAGGAGACTGGACGACTGGTGAGATACTGTGTAGATATGTGGATCTTGTTGATGATTGTTGACTTTAATTACATAAGTACGAACTGCGCCGAAAATGTCTGCTACGTATGCATTTTTGTAGGTAGGATTGACTACAAGTGCAGTTGAGTCTTATTGCGCAAAACTCATATGACACATGAAAATAACGCGACACATAAGCGCCCCGTACAACATATGATAGGTCAGCTACTATATCTATGTGAATTGTGAATCTTATTTCTTACTCAACAACCTACAGAAACATTTACACACACACACACACACACAGTGTGAGAAAGCATACACTTCTTGGGAGAGAGAAAGTCTATCTGTCTCACCTAACAACATACATAAATACATTCACACGCAGACACTTCTTGAGAGAGAAAGACGGAGATTCAATTTCCCTCTTTACACTCACAAATTAAAATCACAAAGTAGCTAACTAATAGTAACTAGTAATTAAAACTTTAATAACTATATATTGCCAGGTGCGAGATCCACTACCACGCAGTGGACCCCGTGACGTGGCAGGTGTTGCCAGTCGACAAAGTGCTGGAGAGCATCGACTCCAAGTACGACGAGCTCAAGGATGTCTACCAGCAGTACGGAGTTGAAACACTCATCGCTGCTAGCTCTACGTCTAAGGGTATACTAATATGATTGGTTTACTATCTTCAAAAAATTTGCCTTTCCCTTATATTTACCTTTCTCCAATCATTTATGCCTAAGATATTGTCTTCATATCTATATATATAAATGGAGAAACTGACTGATTGACTGACTGTCTGAAATATAAACGCATAGCCTAAACGACTAAACGTAGGCACTTGAAATTTGGAAGGGCCGTACCTTAGATACTCTAGAGGTGCATTAAGAAAGGAATTCCTGAAATTCCCTTGGGAACGGGAATAAGGGGGAAAACCTTTTGTATGTAAATCCAAACCACTTAAGTTAGACGCTTGAAATTTAGCATGCAGGTCTCTTATATAACTTAAAGCAAAAGGGTATTGCTAAATTCCGAACGGGAGTTAGTGAGGGTCAAAGTTCATTTGAAAATCCACGCGGACGGAGTTGCGGGCAACAGCTAGTAAAAGTATAAAGAAAGAATTGACTCATTCCTAACTTGCAAATAATAGATGTGTGTATTTCACTTCAGACTGATAAGGTAGCGATTTAGCACAATGTACTCTTAAATATGCTATGTAACTATCAGAGTTTCTTGCCTCTTATCTCTCGAGATAAACTGAGAGATACAGAATATTTACCTGCCCTCCGAACCGGTGGTAAATGTTTTGTAATACCATGACGATTCAAAAGTGTTACTATATCTAGCCTAGTTGCATAAAGAATTGTACGTTCTCTTTGACTATGTAAATGTTACTAATCAATGTGTAATGTTACTAAGTGTTAAAGAAATAATATTTAATAACTGTATTTGTTGGCAGTGACGGACGCGTTCGACCCGGCGCTGGCAACACTGATCGCTCTGCTCATAGTGCTGTTCACCGGCATCGTCACCTTCATCGTCGTGTGCGCGTGCCTTAAACACTGGTTCTTATATTTACTCATATATTTATACAGTTAAAATTAACAAAAAGGTTTTTTTTTTATTGTAAAACTTAAATAAATAAATAAATAAAATAAAATAATTGTTTATTACTGTTAAAAATACAAAATGAAGAAAATACAATAAAATAGATAAACAGGAAAATAACAGCAAAGGGGGAGGGCTCAGCTTGTGCTACACCGAGTAGGATACTCTGTGTAGCGCTGTAACTGGTGTAACGGAGAGGTTTTCAGCCTCCCCGTTACACCAACTTAAATCAAGTGGGCAACGTAAAAACAAACATGAAATTTAATAAATTATAGAAAAAAAGAAGAAACACAAATTAAAATTAAAATTTTGAATAATAAAAAATAGTGGTATAGGAAATCAAAAAATTAAATATAAATTAATTGACATAATTGACATATTTAATAACTTATGGCTCTTAAACTAATAGGCTATTTGACTGATTTTGGAAAATAGTTTTAAATGGTTCTTTAGAGCAAAATAAACACACCACATAAATATTTCCGACGTATATGGCCGACGCCATGACATTCAGTGACGTCACTTGTGTTAGGCATTTGGGAACTATTCCTGTTGATGATTAAATAATATTATTATATTAATTTTATTTTTTCCAGGGTAATACCTCCCCCCTCTTTACAATCAAGCAAAGGGGACAGCTTGGCTCGCAGAAGGATCCTGGAAGAACTTAGTACTACGGAAAACCCCTTGTGGTTGGAGACCAAACTCAGACCTTATGAGGAGCAGGAACTCACCATGAACGTCTTCGGAGATCAGAATGAGACTGAACAGCCCCCGGTAAGGCTTGGAAGTTTTAGGGGAATTTGTTGGGTTATGAAATTGATAGTGATATTGGTTATTCCAGGTCTCTGTCTAAAGAGATGTAGTTTGCCTGGATCTCTCTCTCTTTTCCGTGACTAGTTACTAAAAATCACTGAGTAGTGATAAGGCCGCCAGTTAATCTTAATTTTTCACTTTATTAACTGTCTGTACCTAATACGAAGTGTAATAAATAAATAAATAAAAATGTTTTATAGACTATGGCTATTACAACATTGTTTTTGCTTGAAGAAACCTAAACTAATCATATTAAATAACTTTAAAAAGGTGTAATTGTAATAATGTAACTTAAATTCATAATTAAGCAATTATAATTATGATAGTGTACTTACCAATGTATTGGTTAATTTTGGCAGCAAATATATTATAGATGATTTTTATTATTATCTATATATATAAAAGAAAGTCGTGTTAGTTACACCATTTATAACTCGATAACGGCTCAACTGATTTGGCTGAAAATTGGTGGGGATGTAGTTTAGAACCAGGAGAAGGACATAGGATACTTTTTATCCAGTTTCCAGGGGAATAATTTTTTTATGAAAGTAAACGCGGACGGAGTCGCGGACAACAGCTAGTATTAAATAACTTTCATAATGTGTAATTGTAATAATGTAACTTAAATTCATAATGAAGCAATTATAATTATGATAGTGTACTTACGTATTGGTTAATTTTGGCAGCAAATATTATAGAGATCTATTATTATTAGTAATATAATAAACGCTACAAGGGAGTGATGTGTTGCAGGCGAGCGACAACACGTACGCGACAATCCCGGGCCCCCGCGAGCGGCTCGGGCTGTACGCCACGCTGGGCCGGGGCTCTCCTTCCCCGGACGCTGCCTTGGGCTTCCAGGTATATACCTATCTCGCATTTGTTGCGACTGCGTTGCATTGACACTGCTATAGTTAAATCTGTGCGACGTGAGCGTGTTTCTTTCTCTCTCTCTCTCTCCCTTTCCCTCTCTTAGTTATTTTAATTTCATATATATAATATAAAGAACAAAATATATATTGTTTTGATAATAATATTTTAACAAAAAATCTATCGAAAGGAATTTCGTTAAATCTGCGTTATCATCCAACTATTTTTACATAGCTCGATAGCGCTAACGTTTCCTAAAATGTCTATCTAGTTAATTTAATTCTATTAATAGTACACACAAACAAATAAAAAACGTACAAATCAATTATAACCAGTTTTATTTGATAATTTAATTAATATATTATATTTTTCCAGGGTAGCACATTTAAGCCCCCAACGGCGGACACCCCGGAACCACCCCCGCGCCCCGCAGGCCTTGGGCCCATATAATTGTATAGACAATTATTCATGTATACTATTTACTTAGAAAAATGTGTTTACAGGGTGTTATAAAATCTATTAATTTTTTTTATTGTTTTCGAAATAATTTTACATTTTTATAAAACATTTATCTATGTGTTTTCTCTTTCATCTTAAAGTTAGAAATTTCTTTCACTTCATTTTTATTATTATATTAAAACTTAAACTGTCTCAAACAAATCGTCATCAATGATAACCTGAGTTAAGAGTTATAACTTTTATATTAACTTCTAAAATATCTATACATTTTATAACACCCTGTATATACAGAATTCACAGTCATTACTGAGTTGACATTCAGAGTGAGACACAACTGCATATATGTGTAGTATTTTAGATATAAGATATAGTGTCGTAATAATATATATGCATGTTGACGACGTATTAATAATAAAAAAAATGACAAAAATACACTGCCATTACATAGTATTCGTTTGTACAAAACATATACAGGATGATTAAATAATTAATATTATTATATATTTATTTTAAAGTAATTTCTCGAAAACGCGATTAATATTAATGATTATTCTTGTTCTTCATTGATTTTCTAATCTGAAAATCAATTAACTAATGTTATTTTATTATTGATTTTTTTTAATATGTATAAAGCAATATAACGATTTTATAGTGACAAAATTCTTCTTGACATTGTTTCTATGTTTTTGTGAAAATTTTAAATGACGTCATTTCGCCGTCAGCTTTCAAAGTTACCGATAGTACGTCGACAACGTTCAATTATACGTTGTGTAATAAATTATACTTTTAAACATTAGAAGTTATACTTATTATAAAAAGGATTCTCAAAGTCTTAGCCATGGTTTTTAAAATAATATACAATATGGCTATTTTTCAAAGATAATTTTTAAAACTAAAAGAACCATGTTATTTTGTATGAAATAAAAATATTATAAAAAACTTTTAATCATTCTAATTAAACATGCCATAAAGAGTTCCAAGTTTCATTAAATTAATAAAAAAAAATATATTTTTTTATTATTGTTTGTATAATATAAAATGTACAAAGGTTAGGTAAATAGTATTTAGTTAGTATGATACGTTTAGAGATATATTTTTGTACATACAGACATAGGATTTTTATAATTATAAGTTTTTGATACTGCTCTGATTATTAGAATAAATGATTTTCTCTAAAGTTGGTTTTATTTTATATTAAGGCTATGCGCTGCGGTTTTTCCCGTGCAGTACCCGCCTAATATCAGGATATAAAACATCACCTATCTACATACCAAATTTCAACAGAAATCGGTCCAGTCATTTTTGCGTAAAAGAATAACAATATACATGAGAAATTTCTACCAAAAAATGTAAGTACATCGAGTTATAATTGACTAGTTTTAGTATTAAAAGTCTTATTATAGCACTTGTTCAGGCTATGCGATATATTCCTAACAGCGGTTATATACTCCGAAAGTGTAGACTTCAGGCACTTTTCTAGTTCAAAGGTTGCGAAAGACATCTTCACGTACACGTCCGCCATACTCTGATGTTTCAAATTTATCAGCCGTTGGAATGTTACGTCATAACTATCGCGTTTTACCTGAAGAAAAAAAATACAGTATTTGTACATACGACCAATTTGTATTGTGACGTCACACAAATCAAAATCTTTGTTCAACTCAACGTATTACATTACTATAATCATATAATGTACCAGTTCGTATAGCACTCTCTTCAGTCTGATAATTTATTTTTTAATAAAAAAGTTATTAATTACTATTTAAGTAATTAATGCAAATGAAAAAAGCTAATAATAATTACAATATTCGTACATTAAAAGGATCATGCGAGAACTGAACCGACTTCAAAAAAGCAGGTTTCTCAATTCGACCGTACTGGATATAGTACCTATAGTAATGTGGTAGAAGAAAACTTACAAGTTGCACCAAGCACACGCTGACTGCGTCTGGGTTTTCAGGATTATTCTGATGGCATTGATTCGCTAAATAGCGATAGCTCTTTCGCCATTTTTTTATCTGTAAATATAGTGAAATTTCATTTTGAATCTTTATTTATTTATTATTTAAAATAAGAAAAACACATAATATATCTGTAATGCTATAGGTATATTTATCGTCTTTCTATTTTTAACACCGACGCGACGGGGTGTTATAAATTTGTCTTGTTTCTGTGTCAGTGT
Source organism: Eurema mandarina (assembly GCA_018238005.1). NCBI lineage: Eukaryota > Metazoa > Arthropoda > Insecta > Lepidoptera > Pieridae > Eurema > Eurema mandarina. The sequence goes on along the minus strand of DWAJ01006205.1, from coordinate 2,758 downwards.
GTGTCGTAGCTCCCAAACGGATGATCCGATTTTAATATATAACAAATTGTCTAATAACAAACAATATAATCAAACGAACCTCTCTACCGAACTGGTGGACAGCTCTTCTCTCGGTATGATCAGCGGCGCTAGCTATCTTCAAGCACTCGGCTTCGCTCGCGTAGTATTCCCTCTCGGATTTGCTTATTTCCTTACTTTGTAACGATAAGCATTCAAGCCACTAAAATAAATGAAGGATATTTATTTTAACCTTTATTACAACAAAGGAATATTAACAATTAGACAGATAAAATAAATTTACATGTAAGAGGCCGCCTTATCACTTGAAGTGATTTCTTCCAGGCAACCCAGAAATACAACATTAGTAATACAAGGGAATGGAAGGTGAAAAGTGTAGATTTAATTAAAAAAAGAATGGATAACAACAATTATAAATGAATACACATAATAAAATAGTATACATACATATATTATATAAATACACCTACATACATATAGATACGAGTATACATATATACAGATACATAAATACAATAACAGCTTATAATTCCGAGCCATAAGCCAACCTTAAATAATAATTAAGAAGAAGTTTTTTAAACGTGGTTAAATTAGGAGATTTTCTAATTTCAATAGGTAAGGAGTTCCATAGTTTGATTGCGGTTACCGTGAAAGAGTGAGCATCTAGTCTCAAACCAAGCAGTTTGTAACCTATCAACGCGTTTCGCGCGCAATCGCTAGTTTCTACCAACAATCCAAGTTTCCGAAATTATAAAATAAGAAGAAGAGCTTTGATTACTTACTGATTCTTACATCAATAGTTGGTACAGGAACTAAATAGATATTTATGTTAATAATAGAATCTAATTATTTAAAAATTGCCAGTTTTTTTTATTTATTTCTTAGTGTTCATCTAATTACCTATCCCTACACCAGATTTTAACTCTCTAGGTCATCTGGATCTGGGTTGAGTAATAATAAAAATGAGGATTTTTGGACATTAATATTTGGATAACCGTTTGAGATAAGCTTATGAAATTTAGAACAAATATGCATCTCGCAAATCTCAATATATTTGATACGTTTATGTGAAATAGTTTTTGATTTATGAGGGAGTCAAAAGTGGCTCCAAATGGTTCGTGTAATATTACACACGGTGCGGCTCGCTAGTTCTGTTTCTTGAACTTGGCTTGACACAGTACCACTAGATAAATAAATAAATAGAACACTTCTCCTTCATTCACTCCCTTTTTCTTCTTTCTCTTTCTTTCTCTCTCTCTCTTACTTACTCTACTCGACCCGATTTGCTGAAAGTTATGTTCCTTATGTCTCATCATGTCCAGTCTGTATCGAGTGGTCAAGTTGACCATCATGACTTGCACGTCACAAGACCACGAGCTTAACAAGCTCTTGTCACTCTTGTCGAGATCTTGAGACTGTTTAATGTACTTCTCGTATTTGAGCAACTCGTTCGTGATGTTTACGTTGTCGAGGGAAGACTGGAAATAATGTTTTGCGGGGTTTTTTAATAACATACATACAGCGTTTAAGCAAACACGCAAACCTAAAATACAATATAATCTATGCTATAAGAATGACTCGACAAATGTGTTGCAAAAACTCTTATTAGACTATTTATAAAAGTACGATGGCTTTAAAGCACTACTTCTACTATTTAAATAAAAATACCTAATAAATATTCTAGCATATATGGCATATAGTACAACCATTTTCCGTTATCATTAAATAGTATAAAACAAAGTCGATTATTCTGTCTGTCCCATAGTGCTTATGCTTGAATGTTTAAAACTACGCAAGCGATTTACATCCGACTTAATGTTTATCAGATAGACTGATTCAAGAGAAAAACTGGGTATTTTATAATAAAAAAGGAATTTTAAAGTTTAAAATCAATCCTGTGAATTAACACTCATAAAAATTTACATCTGATAACACTTACCTCACAATACACGAAATTAAATATAAAAAATAATAAAAAGATAGAACACATTTTGTCTGAATGCCTGTAAGATTAGTACTAGGTCACAAATGTATCATAGATATGTTAAGATCGTGCGTCTAGGTGTCAAGGCGAATTGATAACTTTAAGTACTATACCTACTGTTATCATTAATAGTTATATCGTTAAAGGGAAAATAATAAAGAAAATATATTTTATATAGTAAAATCGATTGTGAGAAATTCGCAAAAGAGCCATAGTAGAAAATATCTCTTTAGAGATATGTGATTCGTTCGGTAATTGAAAGAACAGGAGACCCATCTTTCCTTTCCCCTCTTATCTCACTTTTATTCCCTTTTTTCGCAAATTCTTCCCCTTGTTCCCCGTTCAGCTGTCCTCCATTACAATTATAAACTTATTATAAAAACTTGAAAAAAATTATCTAACTTTTGCCACATCACAGTTTCTCCATTTTAAGTAAAAAATTTTACCAATCGATTAGCACATTTCAAAATTAATGAAAAAACAGAATCGAATTCAAGGAACAAATTTAAATAAAACAAACCTTATAATTGTTAATTGTTTATTACAAAATATTCATTAAATAAACAACATTATCAATACTTGTACTCTCAGTAGGTATATATTAATATGTTATTTTATAATAATTTAATATATCGCACACCTAGATCTAAAGTAAGACAACTCAAAAATATTGAATTTTGAGTTATCATTGTATACGTATACTCGATAATCCTACGCAGCTATCCTACTAAACAGGTTCAATAAAAACTTGAAAAA
>DWAJ01006204.1:0-10635 GCA_018238005.1 Eurema mandarina | reverse complement strand
AAGCTATAGAAGCAGTGAAAAATGGATTGAAAAGAAAAGAAGTTGCGGCTCAATTTGGGATCTCATGTACATTATCACTCATCATTAAAAAAGAAACTGAAATCTTGAAGAAACAAATATTTTATTAAACCAATCCTTCTGACGCATTTGAATGGAAGGGAAAATATGTACATACACATGTACATACCTACCTCTTAATTAGCCTATCCCTAACATAGACCCTTGATAACTTAAAACCTCTATAACTTAAAATATTTTGTGTTTCCCTTGGACTTTAACTTATCGAGGTTCTACTGTATATGGAACCAATAACAGGATGTTTATATCAAATATATTTTTGACAAAGAAAGAGAAGAGATTATGAACATCCTAAAATATAACTGTCAAAGCATTTCCATGACATACAAGTACATAATATATAACAAATCAGTTTGATAGAAATATCTTATTTCCGATACGTTGGACTGTAGAACTATGATAAGACTGTAATCGAGGCATCATTTTGAATACTCAAACGTTCTTTTTAAGTAGCAGTCATCCAGTAGGTTTGTAGAAAACTTTGAGCTGCGATGAGGCATTATCCATTTCTCTAACCCAACCATCGCCCACATTACTAAAATGAAACCGAATACATTCCTATATTGGCTTAATCATCACTATTATACAATCGAAATACGACATTGCAATTATTATAACTTTAATGTGTATATATTCAAATTTTTAACACTTCTGTTGGCAGTTAAACATACAATCACAGTTTATTACGTTTTATATATTATGTATTATAAATAATTTAATGTTTCAATGACATGTTCTTGTTTGTCAGAAAAGTTACGCGTTCGAAATTACATATTAATCTTTGACTGATTTTTTTCAATATTTTAATGATAGTGTTGTTTGATTTTTTGATGTCTTGATATTTAAGTTGAGATTTGATATCTCCCTATGTTTTGTCATTAAATAAAGGCCTAATGTTAACCAGTATGTTAAAATATAATATGTTTAATACATATTCCATTATAAGACGCATCAGAACATGAAATAAAAATGTAATTAGGATCTACCTACTATAACCATTTCGAGTTAGCTCATTGTAGAGTAAAAAATAATAATAATTAGTAAATAAAAATTATGACGTACATTAGATGGGGAGCTAATTTCAAGAGAGATCTGTATATATTTTTACCATGTCTATTTTCACTCAGAAAGGTTTGTAATGTAATTAATTGAACTATTCACATACGTTTTTATTTAATGTCTACACATATTTTTGCATTGTTGTTCTCATAAGTTAGCGCTTTGTACGAACTTACTAAACAATTACGAGCATTTATTTATTTTATGTAACTTAATAAATCATGATGTAATAATATTAAACTTCATACAACACTAAATACTGTTTTATTTGTATAATATGGTGGGAAAGGTATACTGGAAAGACTGAGAAGTGAAGATAATATTGGACTAAATGGATCAACAGCTGTGGCTACCCCTCCAAGCTTTTCGCCGTAGTCAGTCTCTTGTGGGATTAACATACATAATATTATTACGAGGCTTAAAAAGACCTAGACCACTTTAATCTTTTCGTGTTTTTGATTATTTATATTAAGGAAACAAGTCTAATTTCAAGCGTGCCGTAGTAAATATTAATACTCTGGTCTCTGGCGTGTCATATAAAAATATCGAAATAAAATATGCAAATTTAGGAGGGATCTCTCGCGGAAGAGTCTGCAAAGGTGCCCGGGATCCCCACTCACTGCGGCGGAGTGATTAACAGTGGGGTTTTGGTCGGTAGAAGTCCGACATAACCCATGGTCCTTCCCCGAGGTCCATGGGTATCCTATGAGGATTTCCCCACTATAAAAAAAAGGAGGGATCTCTATATTATAGGTACTTTCTATAATAAAAACAGGAAAGTATGAGGTGTTACTTTTACAAAAAAGTCTTAATTGTTATCAGCAATGAACCTATAAAAAAATATACTTTTTGGGGCACCATAATATGCTTTCATAAATACACACCCCTGCTATGTCGGTTTTATATAAATGTTTATATCGTAGTTCAATACCTTAGCACTAGATGGTATTAAAATACGGAACATCTTTTCTAAGGAGATATTTAATTAAATACATAGTAAGTAATGGCTCAAATTTATTATCTAAATCACTATTACTACCATAATATTAATTTAGTTTCATAATAATCTGAAACTATGGCAACACAGAATTGTTACGAAAACAGTACCAAAGACAAGGTGAAAGAAACCGAATGAAAGTTCGCTTTCCGCCACATGTCCGCCATATCTACTACATTTTCTTCTAAGTTCTAATACTGACGTTCAATTTTATTTGGTATTAGATACAAGTGTTGTGTAATATTTTGTTGTTAATTTAATTAATTTTTAGTTTATTATTGTCAAGGTGAGTAATTTAAAAAGTGTCAAAACCCATTTTAACTATTTTTAAATGTGAATGTTTTAACCGCGGTGTCTTAGTAGATTGTGTCAAAGCTTATTTAAGGACAATTTTGTTGTTATTATACAAATTTAACAGTATTTACTTATAACTTTAGTGGCTATGTATGTTATTTGGCATATGTGAAGTTTTTATCCCTTAAAACCATCCTTATTCGTAACCAAAGGACTATTTCTCTTCAGACCCTGGCTGCACGAATTGAGGATGGAGTCGCCGAGAAAATTTAATGATTGTTATTTTTATTACTATTCCACATGCACTAAGGTATGTTTGATTTGTTACCAAGTTATTATTAAAGTAAAGTTTATTTTGTCGTTTACATAACGCGACATAACGTCACAGTACGAAACATTTTAATTGGTAGTTTTATTTTCATTCTATTACACCGATAGTACATCCAGGCTTGGTGTTTATATTTTTTATTTATATATCGTTTTATAATAATTATAACTATGTAGTATAACTTGTCGAAATATAATAAAAAAATATATATTTAAGGGTGACAACTGCGTGTTTCGCCATGAGCCATCAGCTCTCGGTTGTGAGACCATGTGCACAGCTTGGCAGCAAGGCAAGTGCACAGATAAACACTGTAAACTGAGACATATGGAACTTAGGGTGAGTTGGATTAAATAAGTTTTTAAATACAGATAATAGAGCAATTAATTTGTGTTATCCTCAATAACTTCCTCTTACTTAATACACTGATAAAGTAATTGTTATCCTATGTAACTAAAGTAGCTATTATCATTTGAGGTGTAAATTACTCAATTGTTATTATACTGTAAAATTATTAGTTATTACATTAATGTAATTTGGGCTTTAACAATTTTAAAAATTGTTACAGAAAAATCGTAAACAAATCCCGTGTTACTGGGAAAATCAGCCAGGTGGTTGTCGCAAGAAGCACTGCCCGTTTATGCACAAGAACCCTGACGCCCGCACTGATGGCATAGCTCCAAGCCAGCCGGCACCTATTGCTACTGTAAGTTCTATAATATATTATAGGTATATATTAATAATGTATCACATTCTTTGTCCGCTATTGACTCCTAAACTACTGAACCAATTTTAAATTAATGTAACTTGACAAATATCTTTAATGAATGATATGACACAAAAGTTTTTTATGCAAGACAAGTGGTTTGCAGAAGTAATTGTTTTCCTATGTAATTTATATAAAATGTTGATGTTAATAAATTTTTAACAAAATTTATTGTAATGTGGGATTATGTACTATTTTATTTTGAGGGGTACGGTACTGAATGAGGGTTATTCAATTAATAAAGGTTATTTAGTTGTCAAAACAGTAGAAGCAAAACCACAATTGATGTTTTATAGAATGTTACCAATACAGTTCACAAACGATATACACGAGTCTGAAGCTCTCGAATTTTTGAAGGCAAGTTGGCTGAAAAGTGGTCAATGTAACTCGTAATATTGGGCAATAACCTGAATTTATAGGAAACTTATATATTTCAGAGCCCGGCCACCAGCAGCATACCAGAAGCGAGTGCAGAGCAGGCTCTGACTGGAGTACCTACACCTAATGTACCACCTCCAGCTGCTGTACCGTTGCTATGGCAACAACAGCGACAAGGTTTGTATTAGACATATAATTATACACATTTAATAGTTTCTTGTTATTAAAAGAGAAATTATCTTGTGTTTTAAACCACTGGTAATTTTTTTTAATACCATGACATACATGCAAAATTGTTACTATATGTAACCTAGTTGAATAAAGATTAATTTGACTTTGGCCTTAAACTCCATTGAGGTTAGTTTGCTACGAGCTTATTCCACAGTGAGGTTTTTTCAATTATAAAATTGTAAAATGTTATCAATGGATTAGTTAGTTGGCATAATGTTTTGCTATTTATCAAGAGGCTACTTTTGGATATTATGGTATCAGATATGAAACTAATTCCATTCACCAAATTGGATAAGCTTGTGATATATATTTTATTGAACATTCTATAATCATTATTGAATAATTACAATGAAACTAATGTTAGATAGAGGAAAATGATGTTTACAGTTAAATAAGTATATTCATTTAAGCCATAATTAATTCACCCCATTAAACATTTCAGTGGTCCTCGACTCGACTATCCTCGGAGTATTACCAGCGTCTTCAGAGCTATTGGCCGGACGCAGGGTCGTGGCCCACGCCCACCCGCACGCCCACGCCCACGCGCACGCTCACGCCCACGCCCACGAACCATACGCGCCACTGCCCGTAGACCCACTAGTGGTTAACTTCGAGGAAGGTATGCGGCTCTATTGAATGGACTCGACACTTGGACGGAGGCTTTATTGAAGTGAATAGAGTTTTGTTTATATGCATAATACCTAAACCATTTTTTTATAGTATTGGTACACTATATAAAAGTGGTGGTTTTCAAAATTATATTGATGTATTTTCAGGTTTCTTTTGCAATGAAATTCTGCTAGTTACATAAAAATTTTATAAAAGACAACATAAACTAGGTAACAAAGCTATAACTACAAGAAAATATTTGAGAAAAAATTAAAGCTATGATTGGTATTCAATAAAGCAAATTGTCCAAGTGGCCGAGTGAACACTATTGAATTGAAACATTATTTTTAAAGGCATTCTATTCAAATAGTTTTACGATTAAATTATCGTTACTGATAAGACGTGCATTGTATTGTGTAACATATAAATATGTAGGAGTTTTCTGTGGCATTACATAATTTAGAAGTATTTATGTAGATGACAAATGGCGGACATTTCTACCAAATATTCTATTAAATAGTATCGGAAACTCCTTAACTTATTTATATGAACGTTCGTCTGTCTGTAGACTAAGAACTATTGTAACGCTCACTAACACCACTGCATAGAATTAATTTGTGGCGGAAATGTGATATGTTCTGTCTTTTATATATTTTGGTTGAATTGCATAATAATTATAATAATAAAAAAATAAGTGAGCTTGACATATGATATAAATTTTTAAAATTTTCTATTCAGAGGCAAAAGTTTTTTTCTCGCCAGATGCTTAGATTGCTTACTCAACTTGAAATTTTTAATGTAAATTTTGTCTTGCCTTCCAAATTTATTCAAGCCTTTTACATGGAATGAAAAGATATAAAAAGAATTAAAAAAAAAATGTACTTTCTTGCCTTGTCTCTGACTTAAAAGAGCCTTCTCACTTTAATTGACAAACACTTTAAAAGCTATTAAACTTAAAATATATGCAAAAAAATATTAACTAGCCGTATATATAAAATTATGGGGCTAATATTATATGTCAAGACTCTACCAAGCTCGATACGTTTTAGCAAATCGTTAACATTTGTAAAGATCTTATAAATTCAGAATCTGTCACCTGCCAAGCATAAGTTAATAAACATATTATTATAATAACATTAGAAATAATATTTATTTTCTTATATTTTAGTTTTTATTATAGATATTTTTTTATTGTAGACTATGAAATAAGTACGCAAAGATTATTTCTTAGATACATACATACATACAAATGGAAATGTATTGAAGAGTTTTATGTTTATTCTACATAATATAGTATGTTATTGAATGGGTATTGTTACAGTGTGTCTGATGATATATAATTTTTTAATTAACAAAAGTATAAAGAGCAATGTGATTATATAAAACTATATAATGTTCGTCTTTTAACAAAACTCCAATGAAGTTATTGAATTTTATTTATACAAATTAAAGTTTTATCTAGTTTAGGAGTTATCTTATTATCCGGACACACTGTATATATATCAAGGGGTCTAAACTAAATTGAAAAGTTTGAAGTCATGATTTTTATTGAGCCAGGAGCGGCAGCGTTTTGTTTAAAGTAGATTTTATTTATACTTCTTTTTAATATTTATACTCGATAGACTAATGTAGCTCTCTGGGTCCGACCGCTAACGGAAGAGCGAAGCGAGGTCGGTATTTTTGTATGTGCAATAATTTAGAGACGTACTCACGTTCATATCTTAGCTAATTATATCTATTAGATGAATATTACTATCTCGCTTTCATTTTTCTAGTTTTAAATGTTAACTAATAGAGCAGTCGCGTCTCAAATGGTCCCGCTAACGGGAGACATTTGAGGCGCTACTCCCGTCTTAGACGTCGATATAATCCTTGTCTAATCCGAGTACATAGTATAGGTTAACGATTTAAAAAATAAAAATATATATACACGATATTATAACTCATTAATATTAGGTGAAATGAGAGGAAAAAAAAGAAAAAAAAAAGATGCTTGATGCGTTAAATTTGTATGTCTAGACTCTAGAGAGTTAAGATGTTCGCGTCTTCTTACATGAGTTATATTTTGCACGAGTAAAATGAAAAAAAAGTAGGTAGGTAGGCGAGTAGATGTCACAGCACTGCAACTAGATAGACATTCCTAGTTTTTCAATTATAGCATTTCCCCGCATCATGCGGAATATTACATGTGCAGTGCCAGAAAATTTAAAGATATTTTTCTTTAATTTGACATTGATCGAAATGTCGCACTATGCTCTGTAGTTGAAAAACTAGGATAATGCAATACTGTGATTTCTGCGTCGGTTTTTAAATTTTCGTGCTTAAGACGCATTATTGTTCACTCCGAAACTTAAGAAGTAGATCGTTCCGTTCGATGAGATATTACTTTATTTTGCACTGACTGTAAAGTTCCTATTATCGCAGATCGAAAACGGAATGGTTGTATGGGAAAATTCGTTAGGGTCCACGGTACACCTAGTCATTATATTATTTATGTATTTTAACAATATTTTAAAGGAAATAATTTATAGTTTTATTCGGTGGAGGGTTCGACGTGTGGGGTTTTAATTCGAAACATAGATATGTTGAAGCGATTGGCTTGTTTTGTTTTATTATTATTTATGATTGAGTACAAAAAGTCATTTCTGCCAGACAAGCTCATTGGTTCGGTTTCGTTAGTACCTGTTTAGTTCGTACGTTATACAGGTATGTAGATGTAATTTTTTTCTATTGATATCGGCTCGATAAGTGTAAGCGTTATGTTCTGAGTTATGGAGTGACACAAGTAGAAGGGAAGACTGGTTTTTATAATCGCTTATAATTTGGATAAATTACGTAATACGTAATAGTCGCGTTCGTATCGAGATTAGTTTGAGAAATTATTTCGAAAGGAATTAAAAGGAGACATTTATTTTATACTTGTATCATAGTTTTAAGGTTTTGTACCGAGATGAGAAAATTGCAAAGGTATTACATTTGTATTATGAGTCAATATATTAACTTTATTATATTTGTAACGGAAAGAGAGATAGTTTATGTAGAACGGCACTGGCTTGGGCTCCAGGGGCTGATCGCGATTTAAACTTATTTTTATTCAAGATTTTAGTTTCGATGACGCGATTTGATATAGAGCCGGCATCCCGCCCGAGCCTGTGGCGCAGTAGTACAAGTTGATATGTAGAAGGGTTTCTGTTTTATGTTATACCGGGTCGCGGGTTCAGCCCTCGGCCCCAGTTACTTGTTTACTTCGCGCGAAGTCGTTGTTATTTTAATATTAGCCTAACGATAAGATTTTCAATGATTTTAGAGAGGCGCTCTAGCACTCGATCATACTAATTGAACCGGTAACCGATGTACTCTGGCTTTGTTTTAACGGAATTGTGTTAATGTATCGACGTGAAAATAAATACGTTTCGTACTATGATTTTTGTAATTATTTTGACCGTCCACCCCTCAGTCAGTTTCAGATGCCGAGGACGCGCCAAGTGGTCGTGTGTCGTGGTCGTATCAAAACTAATTACGAAAGTCATCGTACGCTCTAGCGCGCCCTCACGATCACTTGGTGTGTTCTTGCAGAGTCCGACAACGACAGCGTCCCCGCCTCCACGCCCACCAAGCGCGCCGACCGGACCGACCCGACCGACCGCACCGACCCGACCGACCGGACCGACCCGGCGGACGACCCCGACCAGTCCGACGACCCGGCCCGCATAACTCGCACCAAATCTCAAGAACTCCTCCTCCTAGAGAAGATACAAGCTGAGGCCGCCGCCTTCTACAACTACGACTCCCTCCCGCCCGCCGAACCCCCCAAAGAACGCAAAATAGTGCGAACCAACCTCGCCTCCAAATACGATAAACTCACCCTAGACGAGATTGCGGGCAAAGCTCCAGAGAGACGGAACTCTCTAGACTTCAAAGTTCTGTCCCTTGATGAGATTCGCGCCAGGAAAAAGGTTTCAGAAACAATAATACATACGACACCCATAACTTTAAACCTAAGTCGAAAACGAAAACTATCGACGCAAGAGACTATAACGACGGCGGGGAATAAAATAATCAAAGTGGTTCGGAGTAACTCGATAGTTTACAAGAAGGTCGACAAAAATGCGCCCGCGCAGCCCTCTAGCAAATCGGACGTTAAGAAGTCAGAAGACGCCAGTAGGAAACGGACGCTATCGGAACAGAGCGACATATACGAGATGCAAGAAGACGAGCTCGTAGACAATTGTTACGAATTCAAAAGGATCAAAATCGGCGAACAAACTTCTAAACCGCGTCTCATTAGGAGCAGAAGCGCCAATAAATCCATAAGCGAGAGTAAAGACGATGATTGCAAAATAGACCAAGACTCTGATACCGACGTGCAGTTTGTTAGCGTGGAGTTGGATAAGAACTTCGACGAAAAGACGTCGGATAGCGACGTTATCGACGTCGAAACGACTCGTATTGGCGTACCCGTGGATGTTGTAGACCTGTGTGATGATCAGGAAGACAATGAAATAACCGTCGCCGATCTGGACTTAGATTTAGTCAAAAATGTTCCCGATGTCGTCGCCAGTTGCCATAAAAACCTCAATAATACGGATAAGGATATTCTCAAAGATATAGATGCTCTACTCGATGACGACAGCTTATGATCGTCTGGTTAACTGCGTAGTTAAAACTAAAGTTCAAATCGAATATTACAATTATCTGCCTTATCAAATATTTTAGCAATGTTCGGTAACTGGCGATGTTCAAATTGTTTGTTAAAAGTTACTACGAATGTAGGTTGTATTTAATTATTATTTTTTTGCAGTTGACGTTAAAATATACGATGTTCGTATCTATGTGTAAATACTTTTTAAAGTTTTCGATTTTTATATAGTGTCTAACCTTCTTTATAAGTACTAGAATAATTCTAGGTAATTTTTTGAGATTCTATGTTAGGTTAATTGTCATCACATTTATTAGTCTCGAATTTTTTTTCACTTGTGATCTCATTTTCATTTATCTTTTAGTGAAAATAAAGCATTGCTTTTTATTTAAAGATCTTTCTTTACTGTTATAATGTCATCTATTTAATTATATGCCTATTTCCTTTATAAATAGAGCTTTAACGATATATGAATTAACATACGTTATGAAGACCTTTTTTTTTCAAAGTAAAGTGGAAATTTATTACGAGAGGCAAAAAATCACTGACGTAATATATTTAACATGTTATTTGTTTACTTATTGTAAGCATTGATATTTTTGTACACTAAATTTTATTTTATTTTTGAGACTTGCACTCAACAATCGGAGTAAAGTGTAAACCCAAATTATTGTGTTACTATGACAAAAAAAATGCAGTAACATTAGTAAGAAAAATTTTGTTAATCGTAGTTTTTATTTTTTAAATAGCAAGTTTTTCTTATAAAAAATCAAATGATTTCTGTAACAACTCATAGTAAAAAAATATTCCATGTAATCTTAAGCGATGTATATTTTTGGATCGATTTTGTTTGTACAATAAGAAACTATGTTGTACCCTTGTGTTGGTATCTTGTCAAAGTTGTGTCGCACATTATTTATAATAAAAAAAAATATAAGAATATACTATTATGGCATTTCTTTTTTTTTCTTTCTTTCTTATATTATGGCATTAGCGTCTAGCTTTTTGCCAATGTCAATGTAATAAGAGGCAACGTGGTCAAGATAAAAGTCGATCGTCATCAAGTCGTCTTTAGTCCAGTCAGTAAGTCGTTTCGTTCTGCCCTTCGTAAAGTGATAGTGAGCTTTACAAAGCATCTCGACGAATCTTGGAGCAATCGGAACGGCGCTACTAAGCGCTCTCAAATGAATTCTTCATTTCTTGGACACTTATTAGCTAGTTTACTGCATGATACACTATCACAATCATACATTAAATCA
>DWAJ01006203.1:0-10638 GCA_018238005.1 Eurema mandarina | reverse complement strand
AAAAAAAAAAAAAAAAAACAGTGACCTTTTTTATGTATAAATATTGTAATAGTCGAGTTTTTGTTTATATTTACAGTTGTATGTTCTTAGTTTAAAAAGAGCGACTTATAGAGTTTCTTGCCGGTTCTTCTCTGTAGAAACTGCCTTCCGAACGGGTGGTAAATATTTTGTAATACCATGACGATTCAAAAGTATTACTTTATGTAGCATAATTGAATAAAGATATCTACTTTTGACTTTTAAAAATCTGACAGTGGCTTAAACAGTTTAATTCGTTCGTTCGTTTGGAACAGTTGCATAAGTTATACAACTAAAAACTTGGTACATTCTTGAATTACTTTATTGTGTTTGTAAACTTGATTATTTGATATAATCATATTATAGAGGAAAGTTCGTTCACAACATTTTTGTATAGAGAGATTCTAGATGCTACGTTTCGCACAACATAGTAATTCACTTATCAGAAAAAATGAGATTGAATAGTTCAGCTGGTAAATAAAACTTACCATACAGTTATACTAACTAGATTTTGTCAAACAATAGGGTAAAATCGAGGGTCTGGTGGTATGCAAACCAAACGATAGGGACCTGCTGAGAAACTTCGAGTCTGCCCTCCGGTTCGGGAAACCAATTCTTCTAGAAAATGTTGGACAGGAACTTGATCCAGCGTTGGATCCTGTACTAAAGGTAGAATATACACTAAAACCTTATTTAGCTTTTAATACTGCTTTTTCTTACTGATTTTGCAATAAATGGCTACAAATCACCTAAAGTTTCTGCGTAACTTCATCATACTTGAAGAGCAATGAATTTGCTTAAAGATTTTAATCACATGAATCATTTAATATGCCCAACTATTTACTGACCTATCTTCACATACTAGAGTAAGTCATACTGGTCCATATAATATATTTAGGTACTACAAACTATATCTAATATTATCTACTCATTAAAAAAACTGTTTGATTCTCGTTTAGAGACAATATTTCCGTCAAGCTGGCCAATTAGTTCTCAAGCTGGGTGACTCCCTAATCCCCTTCATGCCGGGCTTCCGACTGTACATCACCACCAAATTACCCAATCCTAAGTACACTCCAGAAACTTCCGTCAAAGTCCAAATTGTCAACTTTGCTCTGGTGCCCAGGTATGGATTATATTTTACCGAGAACTATAAAACTGATTTTATTTGTTTTTCTTTGGTTATCTATGTAGGTATGAAGGCATACATTTATATCTATGATTATATTCTTCCTAGACCAGTATGCAGTTTGTTTATTATTTACATTATTTAATTTTGTCCCTTTCAATTATTGTTATCCTTAGTCTTAGGCCATAATAATCGTCAACATCTATCTAATGTAAATGACTGTTTATGTAATACGAGCTAATTCAAAGTAGGTGAGATAAAAATAGTACAGAATTATATGAAAATGTTTGCGCAGTGGTCTAGCAGAGCAGCTGCTTTCAATAGTAGTAGCTCAAGAGCGTCCCGATCTCGAGGAGCTCCGGGGACAACTCATAGTGTCCCGGGCACAAATGTCCTCACAACTGGCCGAGATGCAGTCCGCCATTTTATACGGACTGTCGAACAGCGAGGGCTCTCCAGTAGACGACGTACCACTGATTCTTACTCTAGAAGCTATCAAGATTAAAAGCGCTGAAATTTTGGTAAGACTATGACTACGGCCACGACCATGACCACGACCATGACCACAAGTACGACTAAGACCAAGACCAAAATTGTCTGTGATCATGATTATTATAGCAACCATGACCAAGACCAAGTACAATGACCATTACCCAATTTATTAAATATTGCTATTGAAACTAAAATGATTGTTCTATATCTATATTTAGATAAAAGTGGAAGACATAGAAAAAACATCTGCCGAGATAGATGAAGCACGTCTGGGGTATGTCCCGGTCGCTAACCGGGGACAGATTCTGTTCTTCTGTCTGTCCGGGATGGCCAATGTGGACCCCATGTACCAGTACTCGTTGGAGTGGTTTGTGAAGCTATTTATTAGAAGCATGGCGGAGACTGAGCCTAATGGTAGGTGCAATTCCTTTTAAGGATTATATTTTTTACAAGTAGCAACATTGTAAAGAATTTAACTTTTTTTAAGGCAAAAGTGTAGATTTATTGAGAATTTCAGAATTGAATACCACGAAAGACATTACGTATCATTACGGCAACATAAATGTCACCATAATACACTTAGTAATACTCATCTTAAGCAAATATAACGGTTTTATGTTGTATCTTGTTCTTTATTTATTTATTAATTTCAGTAATATTATACATCTCAATTATAGTTTTAGTGGTTTAATCAGCCAAAATGCAGGCTTGGGTCTATTTAATTATAAAAATAATTTCAGAGGATATAATCGAGCGAGTGGACATCATCATAGAACACTTTACGTTTCTGCTGTACCAGAATGTGTGCAGGAGTCTGTTTGAGAGACACAAGTTGCTGTTCGCTTTCCTACTCTGTGCAAGGATATTGCTGGACCGAGGGACCATACGGTCTACTGAATTCAATTTTCTGCTCAATGGAGGGAAGATTGAACAGGTATTATGTTAAACTGATCTTTTCTCATAGCACTTAACCGAGTGTGTATAGACTAAGATATTTATTGACTAATGTAGTCTAGACTAAAATTGGTTTTAGAATAATGTCTAGTTTTGACCGAATCAAGATTGAAAAAACTGACTTAGCTGTGCTGCGCTCCGTATCCCGATCATATCTTAAACCTAACATATTTTATCTTCTTCCACAAATATTAATCAGGAAGAATCTATCTCTAAAATAATTTAATACATATAGAAATATACCTAGCTCTCTTTTATTTTATTCTTTGGGTTGAATATATAGTTTTACAGGATCTACATAACTACTATGAATTTATAACGGAATTTTGTTTAGGAATTGGACAACCCAGAACCAAAGTGGATATCCCGTCGCATGTGGCTCGACATGCAGGAGCTGGCGTCCGTGCCCACCATGAAGCAGTTCGTCATGGACTTCCCCGAGCAAACCAAGTTCTTCCGGACTTACTATGATGCTTGGAATCCGCACAAGTACGTGAAAATATACCCTACCTATTAAATTTAAAGATGAAAAGAAATATATTGCTGTTGATTCTCATAAATTTTTAATGCAACGTTTTCTGTTGAAGTGTAATATACCGAAAAATGGAATATTTACTTAATTTGACATATTTTTAGATTGCCATTTCCGAAGCCTCTAGACACTCAATTGGACGCTTTCCAAAAACTCTTGGTACTAAAATGTCTTCGACCAGATAAATTGGTTCCTGGATTACAGGTATGTTATATATGCCTAAATACATACTATATTAATAATAATAATAATGATTTTGTCGCCTTCATTATATATTAACTGAACCCTTGTAAACCTTTTGGCAAATAAATAAAATTATTATTATTAAATACATACTATATATATCTGTTAAATATAAGTTTACCAGATTGACAAAGGGACTTCACAATTTTAATTACCCAGAGACTAATTGAGCACCGATTATTTCTCGAATACGTACTATTTCCAGCCCAGGACTATGTACAAATAAGGACAGTACAATTTAGGAAGCCTTGAAGCCAGAGGAACTATTCTAACTATAATTATTAATTAAAATAGGAATTGAAGATTAACCTTAGGAAATGCATAAAGTAATAGGCTGGTAACCCATTCCAGAGCTGTCAAGTTTTGCAAGTGTTCATGGGCGGCAAAGACCACTTTCCATCAGATGGCTCGCCTGCTCATTTGTCCCCTGTTTTATATTAATGAGTATAACTATAGGACTACGTGGTGGTGGGTCTCGGAGCGAGGTTCGTGGAGCCGCAGCCGGCGGACCTGGCCGCGCTCTACGCGGAGTCAGATCCGCTCGCGCCCATCATCTTCGTGCTGTCCACCGGCACTGATCCGGCAGCTGGTCAGTTAAAAAAAAAATACTTCTTTATTTGAGTAAGATTAAATACATATAAGCCTATGAACCCAAGTCCTCCCGAACTAGTGTTAAACTGTATTTCAGGAGCCAGTGGTTTCTCCCATTTAAACAAGGTGAAGAGATACATACTCATATCGAGAAACTATATAAAAAAATAATATACATATTATACCAAAGAAAAGTGTTTGCGAAATATAAATAATTGCCTCAAGCGTGTGTGTGTGTGTATGTGTGTATGTCGCGTTTGAGTTAGAACTTCATGTGTCTTTAGATTTGAGTGGAATATATGTTTTTGATAATCTATTTCCAAGTGTAATGCTATCAGTAGTTCGTCGATCCAGGTATACTCAGATCACGTTATTGTAAAAAACAAAATAATTGTGACTAATTACATAGAGTTTCATGTTCATTTAGTATTCAAATGATCAAATCTTCATAATATCAAATTTTTAATATGTAAAAGGTTTATCACGAATAACATAATACAATATGTGTTTCTAGATCTATTAAAGTTTGCGGACAAAATGAAGATGGGGAAACGGTTTGAAAGTATCTCGCTGGGTCAAGGTCAAGGACCTCTGGCTGAGGCTATGATGAGGCTTGGTT
This sequence comes from Eurema mandarina, assembly GCA_018238005.1. Lineage (NCBI taxonomy): Eukaryota > Metazoa > Arthropoda > Insecta > Lepidoptera > Pieridae > Eurema > Eurema mandarina. The sequence goes on along the minus strand of DWAJ01006203.1, from coordinate 6,060 downwards.
GCGACTTCGGCAACTGGGTCTTCTTTCAGGTACAAATAGAGCATACTTTAAAATGTAAATAGTCTATAATACAACATTCACATTAGAATTTTTTGCGATTCCTTACAATGATGAGTCTTGAGATACTACAATAGACTACGACTAGAATAAGATTGTTTGAAAGAATTGCAATTTTACAATAACATGCACAGTATACCTTAAGTATCTTATATCAACATAATTATTGGTATTCTCAAGTAATAAACTGGTTTTAATGTACTTATGTTATACAGTACTATTTTAAATTACTGATACTTCAGAACTGCCATCTCTCTCCATCGTGGATGCCAGTGCTAGAGCTGAACGTGGAACACATCCAACCGGAGACTGTTCACAAGGACTTCAGGCTGTGGCTCACCTCCACTCCTTCTCCCTTCTTTCCCGTTGCTTTGCTTCAAAACGGTAAGTCACACATCGTTTTTTGTCAATTGAATTCTGACTTCCAATTTTTTTGATTGATTATTGATAAGTAAGTTTGTCTTTTATGATGATGATTTCTTAAATTAATACCAAACAATTCAGATACATGCAATGATGTTTCATACGAATTACTATTTTTCGTTCATTCTTTAATAAGAAAATGTATGTTTGAAAGTGAAATCCCTATCAAAGAACCTATTAGAGACTACTTACGCTGCAAAAAAATAACGGTCTTGTGTATTAAGAAGAATATACCAACTTCAGAAGTAACGCCTTTTCATCCAGGATACAAAATGACAGTAGAACCGCCTCGCGGCATCAAAGCGAACCTGCTGAAGGCGTACATGAACCAGGTCCCGGATTTCCAGGACTACTTCAACTCGCACGACAATAAAGTTCCTAATTTTAAGGCTAGTTGATCAATTTATTTATCAATGGTTTAAGTATAGTTACTAGAAACTATATTTTACTCTAGATTTTTTATAGGCATTTTATTAGAATGCGATTTGCTTTGGTAAAAGGCGAAGACCCACCCAGAAAGCACGTACAACACATTTCACAAGCAAGACATTTTTTGCGCAAGATAAATGTAGATTGAAGCGTTTTTGAGCAAATTTGTAAATATTATTTCAGTGGTTACTTTTCTCTCTCTGTCTCTTCCACGGCGTGGTTCTGGAGAGGAGGAAATTTGGTCCTCTCGGCTTCAACATTCCATACGAGTTCACGGACGGCGATCTCCGTATTTGCATCTCACAGCTGCACATGTTTCTTACGGAGTACATTGAGGTCCCTTTGAGGGTAAGAAAAGATGAGATATCATTTTATATCTCATCATTAGCTGTAAAAAAATTTTGGTCACTCCTTGTATCTAGTATTTAAAAGAGAAGTTCTTTCCTGTCATATTTTTAATGTTCTGGGTAGCTTACATACCAGGTAAATGTAAAGATAAAAAAATGGAGGTAAAGGGTAATTGTGAGTACCTTTTTTCCTCTGCCTTTGTGAGAAACCTTCTTCTAACCTGGCAACCTGCTATATAGGTACCTAGCTGGTAAGCCACCAATCCCCCCCCCCTCCCCCGCAGATGCTGACGTACACGGCGGGGCACATCAACTACGGCGGGCGCGTGACGGACGACTGGGACCGGCGCTGCCTGCTGTGCCTGCTGGCCGACTACTACAGCACCGCCGTGCTGAACGACCGCTACATGTTCGACGAGAGCGGCGCCTACAAGCAGGTATAGCTCGCATCACGAATCTTTAGCGCTGGAAGAAAGAAAGTCAAAAATAAAGTATCGAGGTGTTGGCGCGGCGCGTGGGGCGCGTGATCGTCGGGTGCGCGAGCGTTGATCGGTTGTCCCAGTCGTGTTGTCAGCATTTGCGCAGCTATTCTCGTCCAGCGCTAAACATAAATGACGCGACCTATAATATATTTGATTCCAATTTCAGCTACATCGGTAGGGGGCAGTTTTTGGAGTGATCGAGTAAAAAATATCAACCGTAAGAATTTAATTTTGAACTTTTAGTCATTTCATTAGTAAGTGTCAATGATGATTATGTTGTAGTGGAAAAAACAATATAAAGAGGAATATTGCTTTTTTTTAATGCTTATTAGTTGAAAAGAATCTTATCCCATTAGATCTAAATCGAATAACTGACATTATACCGCCTCTACCACAAATTTCAAGAAAATAATATGATAATCCTGATATTATTATATTACTTTCTACTTCTAATAATACATCCCTGACTTGTCTAGCAACTGACGTTCTTATCGTCGACATCTCTCACGTTAATTGAAAAATGACTTGTATATGTTGACGTCCGCTTGGTGCAGTGGTAGCATATAACTGCTTTCTACGAGGAGGCTCGTGGTTTCGATACCCACACCGGAAAAATATATCTATGATTTATAATTGAATTTTTCTGGGGTCTGGTTGTTGATATGTATTGTATGTATGTATTTCCAAGAGTAAAGTATTTATATTATGTAATTTATCCGTTATCTAGTTGTCATAACACAAGCTTTGCCCAACCTAAAGTGGGACTAGATGGCGCTGTGTATAAGTTTCCTGAAATATTTATTTATATACTAGCTGTGCCAGCGACTTCGCCCGCGTAGAAAAGTGACTTTGGGCAGCATTTTTGAAAATGCCTAACCCGCGCCAACAAACGTTTAGCGAGTTCAACGTGATTCTTTAAATTGCTATAACTTTTTTATTAATCAACCGATTGACATGAATTAAACACTAAATGTTAAGTGAAACTTACCACAATATATCATTGAAAACCCCATCCAGATAGGATAAGCCGTTTCTGAGATTAGCGTGCACAAACAAACAGACAAAAATTTCAAAAATCATTGTTTTGGGTTCTATTTCGTTAATAAAGGTCTCCTATAATATTTTTTCTCATATATCTTCCATGTACAGACAGCGACTCGTTACATTTTTATTATATGTATAGATTATCAAAGAACTGATATTTTTGACTCCACTCGCACGCTAAAATGAATCGATCATCCACGCTCTGTTATAGTCCAACTAGCTTCTCTTAGTCTCCGAGACAAGGTTTTGGCTGCCGTAGCTAATAAAATAAATTTGCAAAATAAATTTAATAACTCAGTCCTGGTACGGCTTAATCGGCTCATTTATGTATATGGGTAACCTCGTCCAAAACAGACCTGGCGGCGTACTATCATCGATGAAGCGAAGGCAATCGGTAAGACCTGGAGTGAAGTGCAGCGAGCTGCCAGGACAGACTGGGATGGCGACGCACTGTGGACGCCCTCTGCCCCAGCTAGGGGATATAGGACCTTAAGTCAATTCATTTGAAACAAACAAAAAGTACTTATATTTAACTTGGCCATCAGTCATTAACGAGCAAATAAAATTAAACTGAAATTGGACAAACATGCGCACACTTTAGACTATCAATATTTTAATGATGACGTAACGGTCTTCTCATTAATTTTATGAAGAACGTGCTTGTGAGTCGTTTTAAGATAACGAAGCTAACTAAAACGATTTCAAGCCCCCGATTCAAAAACGACGGGGTGTTATAAGCTTGGCGTGTCTGTGTAAATATGTATGTGTCTGTCTGTATTTTTTTTTCTGTATGCCACAGACACGAAACTCCACGTAGCTCAAACGGATGATCCGATTTAAATAAGATTTTTTTTGTTTTAAAGGTATATCAGTCGAGAGTGTTCTTAGCTATGTTTGGTGGAAATTGGTTCAGGTCTTCAAGGTCATCAGGTCGTTTTATTAGGTGTGATAGGAATGTTACACGCTCAGTTTGCTTGCTTTTTTGGTCGTATGTATTTCGTAGAATTATAATATTAAGGGATTTATAGGTACATCAGCTCTTCTAAACTCAGAGTACAACAGGATATATGCAATATATAATAGAACATTTTTTATAATGTCAAATTCAAATTTATCGGTACACATGTAACTGTAGCAAAAAACAAAATAAGTGTCCAAATAAAAAAGTAAATTCGTGCTAAACGGGTACTTTAATATTTTGTAGCATTACAACACTGTAATTCGTAAATAAATACTTTTCCTAGAACAGACAGGCAAATTCGACGATCATCTTATCATTACAAAAATGCAATTAAAAATAAACTGTTAAAGTGCTTACATCCGTGAAATGATTTCAAAAGATATTGTATCACGCAATCACTTTATTTTGATGAAGTTTATCCTTATAGTCTTTACCTTATATAGTACAACAAAATAGAGCTTTAAATACGAATTTCAGATTTTTTGATATAATGTACTTTGAAAGATCCGTAAATATATCCGAATAGTGAAAGTCTTTTTTAAATAAATTCATTGACGAGAACTTGTGATAAAAAACATTTTTTTTTATTTTAGGAAAACAGTAAGTACTAGAAAAAATACCTTTAAGGAAAGTTGTAGAAAATGAAATTTTACATCAAAATGTATATACGTTATTATTTGGCTGAAATCAAAATTAACCGAGATATCGTGGATAGAAGGATGATAATGATAACTTTGACAAATCATAAGTTGATAAACGTCCTTTGTTGACGAAGATGTGCCTTACATACCTCATACAAATGTATGCAGTTCTAGATTCATCTGATGAAAGTTTAATTACTGAAGAGTACAGAGAACTTTATAACCACTGGGTATGAACTATATACCGAAATGTAAATATTTGACGAAAATGTGCATATGCTATATGAGTTGAAAAACCTCATCAACTCATTGTTTTATTTTTCGTCTTTATGCATTCCCATTTATATAGCACTCATAGTTGAGGATAAAAGTAAAATCTTGACGCCTGACAAGTTCCGATTGTAAGTTTTTCTCATCCACATTTGCTAAGCTTATATTATTTCCAAATCGCGCAAATATGTAACGGTATTACTGCATAATTATATTATAAATGAGTATGAGAGTTTGAGACCACTTATAAAATTTGTTACTCCTGTAATAAAACGCAAAAACTACGCATTCAATTTATTAATCGGTTCACCCATTCGGGTTCTACCGCTAAAGTTAGACGTTTTAATAATAACTAACTATATACAAAATAGTGTATGAGTGATGAGCACTGGCCAAGACAACTCACGTTATCACGAAATGTTTTCGGAAAGGTACGCTCTTCCTTTAAGAACCCTTAGTTGTAAGTATTCAAGAACACTGCGTGAGAAAGCTGATTCCACAAGCTATTTGTGTGTGACAAAAAATTCCCACACAAAGGACTGTGTTTGACTTACAGCTGTGAAGATTGTGAGCTAAGTGAAGTTATCCAGTGCACTGGGGTTCCAATTAGACAACTCCTCCGAGCGTTCTTCCTGAAAAATGCAGTAAAATTAACAAAGGTGCACAACGTCTCTCCGCAGTGCCAGAAAATCAAGCCAGAATCAGAAATGTGAAGGTGAAAAGTCCGAAGATTTTGCCTAGGAAAGTTTTTAAGGTCTACATTTTATTATAATTTCTTTTTTTTTGAGAAATATATTTTACGTTACTTGTGTATTGACGTAGCCACATACTTTCAACAATTTAAATCAATTTAATTTTTTCTAATTTCTTAAGATTATATTCTGTTATCAAGATTATACCTGCTTTAAAATAAAATTATATTGATGTTCTTACATTGCCTTTCGCCTCATTAAATTTCTATCTGTATTATAGCTCTAACACAAAATTAAATACAAGTAAATCTTAAAGAAAGTTTTCAAAAATCTACTAATTACAGCATGTTCGAATTGATTTCTTGTGTAAACATTCGTACTAAGGATTCTTGATTATAGTATATATATATAGTAACATATGAAATAAAAAGAAAAACAATTTAACTAAATAATTTTTACATTAAAGTATTTTTTTACAAATCCTCACATCACGACCTAAAACTTAATTATATCGTTTTTCTCTAAAAGTTATTGTTTTGACTCATAACTTATGAGGGTTTTATTAGGAGAAGAGGAAGGGTTTTATTTATATGTCGCAGGCGGATTGTATAATCCGCTGTATTACATTACGGCTAGCCGTTTTACAAAACAGGGCCGTTTTGCAAAGCGGCGGTTCAACGATTAGCCGTATTGAATGCGGATAAGTAAAAAACC
>DWAJ01006202.1:0-10638 GCA_018238005.1 Eurema mandarina | reverse complement strand
GTATCTGCCACTGTAAAAATGCTTTCAGTCGCTCATTAATAACGTACAGTAGAATCTTGCTTGCATGGGATATGAGCGCTATGGTCCTGTAGTTGCCGCAGGACTTAGTTGACCCTTTCTTGTGTAGTCAACTTGTGTATGATACATTAAATAAATGTGAAATAAATAAACAAAATATGCAATGAGCATTTATTGCCCCTACTGCTATGTAACTATGCTAGTCTAACAATTTCTCTATAGAAAATCTCTGACTGTTTTTTAGGCTGAACAGTACACACGATACTAACCATAACCAACCTCATGCAAAACCCTCAAGCCTTCCTCCAAAGTCCAAACGTATCAAGCCATGCATGCACAAATTCGCACGGACTACACTTGGCCTGATTTACCGATTGCCAGCCGTACGCAGTAGTCACGTTTACGGAAAAACACACGTTTTCTGTACAATGTACACATACAACAACGCAGTGATGCCTGAACGATATCCGCATCGCAAGTAACGGAACGTCTTTCATAAGTTTTTTACTATTGTCAATATTATATTTGCCGCTATTTAGCAGTTGGTACTTGCATTGAAGCATGGGATAAATAATGTAGTCTATTTCATTGTGGTAAAGTCTGTTTTGTATGTAGGAATCTATTTAATAATGGTTAATGTTGGAGAAGTCGTAGTTATGTTGCATCTTGCAGTCATTGTTTGTTATTATAAAAGGGTGTTCTGTTAAATACAATTAATTACTTCTTCCCAAATCGGTAGTTTGAAAAGGTTTCAGATATTTATTCTATAACGTGGCCAACTAATCGCGTTAAGAAAAATTAAGATCATACCACGTTGGTACCATCTTCCTTTAGAAAACTGGCCTAAAGTAATTCAGTCGCATGAGGATGAGATGTACGTTGAGGTAGTTAGAAGGAAGGCATTAATTCATTGTTAAATAACAGGTGATCTTCAAGATCAAAGCAAATATTTTTCAACAACGATCTTTAGCCGTAAACTGATGTTATGATGCTTAATTTGACAGCCAACTTGAATAGAATTCACTTGTAATGGCGTTATGAGAGAGATTCAAAGTATGCGTATATGGACAGTGATTATTCCTGGTGATGATGTGAATTATTAGTAGTGAAGAGAGAATCAAACAATTATCTACCCTCATTTCCTCTTAATCAATAAATTGAGGCTTCGTGTGTACTAAAAGTACCGTCTTCAATGATATAAATAGGACTTGGATAAATAAATGATGAAAAGATGAAAATGATGGAAGGTACAATAGTAAAAATTCAATCTAAAGGTACATAGAAGTGCGCAATACAGAAACTTCTAGAAATACGAACGCAAGGTAATTAAAAATGTAGGTTATCAATCTTAATGACATACGAAAAGACATAGACATCAGTAATCTTAAATCCATCATAAATTAATTCTTCTCCAGTTTATGAAGTCATTGACCTGATTAGTGAAACGTATGTTATATATTTATTATGGAAAACCTAAATAGTACCTTCATACACATTTGTACAGTATCTACGTAAGAGATGTTTAAAAACTTAAAAATATAAATACTTTTTTTACTAGCCTTCTTCTTCATTCTTGTAATATAATCGCCGTTTCGGAATGAATGAAGTTTTTAAATTTCGACATTCTGACAGGTTGTTTTTTGATGACAGACTTTTATATCCGGTATATCGTGTTTCCGGTATGCAGGTATAATATTCTTTTGAAATCAGTTGGGTAGGGAACGTTTTTTCACTTTAATGTTACTAAAAAAATCTACTATAAATAGTACCAAATCTTGAATATTCTTTTTAAAAATGTTCCTCATAAAACTGTGGGTCTTATATTAATTTTCTCAGAAACTTTTTTATTACTTTTTTTTTTAATGATGAACAAAAAAGTATGTATAGGATTACGTTAATGAATAAATAGTAGAAAACCAATTTGCATGTACAAATTTCTGATTATATAAGCAGAAGGTTGTGGTCGCCAGACCGTGTGTTCATTTCTCAGACATTTCGACGCTTTCACGATCAATTTCTCTCATAACTTTCCACACCCATGAGCCATCCTATTTTGTTTAAACAGTCTCGAAAATTTATTACTAACGAATTATGTACTAACTATTGATATATACTTTTTTTTACAATAGGGATAGTTCACGTAAATGATAAGTACGAAAACTTCCGAATATAATTAAAATTGTCAACTAAATAAACGAAATTTAAAATAATCAGTGAAAGTTTAGAGGCATGTCATTATAGCTTTAAGAAACGTATAAAAGTGATAATCAAATTAAGGATACGATGCGTTACTTATTAATTAAATAATCACGACAATTATTAAACTAATCGATTCTTAGAAGAATATTTAAGGTAGTCATTAATAAAGGTTTCGATTAAGTAGTACATCATTATAATTTTGGGATCTCCCAAAAAATTCTTAGAATGCACAGGCGGCTAACATTTCAAGGAGGGTTACAAAAAGACACTGTACGCTATGATTATAGCAGGTAGATGTTTTTTATCGTCCGTGTGCTTAGCCGCACAAGATGGGACTTGACTTCCCTAGCCAAAAACGTTTAAGCATCAATGCCTTTTTATAAAGTTTGAATATAAATTTATTCGCAGCTACGTGCAATTTATGTTCTAGTAACGCCAAGACTTATTTCTATACTTTATAATAAGTAATAATACTGCTTATGTAGCAGCAATTCAAATCTACTTGACCTTTTGTATTTGTATATTGAGTTGATTTTTGATTGAATAATTTTTTTTAAATTTAAGATTGGCAACTTATAATTAAAGCTAAACTTGGTTCTCTTGTCTTCTGTAAGTAAGTGACTGTAAGAAAAACGTATTTACTGTATACATAATATAACTGTAGTGCATGAATCTTAATAACTATGTACTATGTAGGTACCAAAAGAAAACGACATTTTTTTAGTTCCAAGCCTACATACCCGAAGGTACTGTCCGCATAGAATAAAATTTAAAAAAAAAATGTGTCAAGCTTTCGTTTTCTCACGATTTTAATAAGTTTATCAGTGAATCGTTTTATCTATCACATGCATGGACACAAACACGGTGAAGAACAGTTACACGTTGGTTTGTTCGTGCTATTAAAACTTGCATATTTATGCGTAACGTGTCTGCCTAACGGTGCCCGGGAATCGAACACACGACCATGTCCACTGACCTACCGAATACCACATTCTGTCGTATTCCAAATAATGCCGCCTCACATTTATATCATAATAATTAATGTCAATGTTTTTCTTCTTCCACGAACATAAGTAGTGTGGAATTTTAATGTTGGTTATGGTTGTTGTTTGAATTTGGAACAAGGCATTTGCGTAGTTATAAAATAAAATAAACGTTCAAAAATACGCAATAACGTTTTCCTTCAAATGTTTATCTACCCTCCTTAGTAAGCTAGGAAATAATTTTTATTTTACTTCTTTTTTGCAGATATAATGTAGCTAACATTATAATTATAATTTATCCTCACCTGAATGTTACTGCGTCTTACTTCGATATACAACCAGTTATCTGTTGAAAACGCTATTGCCATTAAAGCAGCGGCCACGATAGCTGAAATGGTCGCTATAGACAAAGTTACCGCTGAGCAAGGCATTTTTAAAACCTTTGAGACGTTTAAAAGTAAAAAGGAAAAAAGTAAACACAATCACAACACTATTATTTGGTTTGTTCACCTATACAGCATTTTGTGCACACTTTTACGGAACAGGGAACACGACAGCACTCTCACAATATAATAAAAACTCATATGAATGCGGTCATCGCCTGCAGCGTACCGAGTTCGCGCGCGAGACTTCTTCGCCTACTTCGTTGTGTCTTGCCTTGCCGCTCTCTTACGGATGTAAAACAGTAAACTTTCGAAAATCAACTGGCGCCACCAACAGTCTAGAATGCGAATCATAAAACCGGTTTGGGGATACCGCTTAATAATAAACTACCATTAGTAGTTTCGGGTATATTAATGAGAATTAAATAATTACTTGATTTAGCATAATTAAATAATTATACTAAGAACAGAACATTTTTCGATTATCAAATGTTGCTGATTTTTTATACAGAAAAAACCTACGTTTTTTACATATTTTATAATAACTACATTGGTAGTTTTTATTTGCATATCTTATGTCAGATTGACAATGACAAGTTAAGCCATTTATCATCATTTATGTCACAATTTGAATTAAATAAATTTGGTACTGCTTATAATATTAAATATTGCTAAATATAGTATTTAGAAAACATTTTCTAACGTAAAGTAATCTCGCTATAAAAATGAATGATACACTTCAGGGGAAGTACGATCAAGCTCTTATATCCATTCTTGAAGATGAAAAATCTATAGTTGGGTTTCTTTCAACGATGTTTGGATTTCTTGCTAGAAGGTATCTGGAATAAACTTACCTAAACCTACACACGCTCATTTTAAAATCGCACAATACAATACCTTTATAATTTCAGAACCGATTTCTATTATGTACCGCAAAACCCGAATGAAAACATGGGCTTCCCGCCCGGCGTAGCTGAGGAGCTAGTCATTAAAGTATTAAGAAAATGTGATCCTAAAAACTGGCAATATGACAATGAAACGGAGAACACAGACCTGCATAATGACATCATGTGTTCGACTGTTGCACAGGAAGTTGAAGTTGTTGATGACGAAAGTAATTTAGCTACAGCGTCAAAACTCGAGGAAGAAAATCAAGCTAGTTTAGACAAACCAGATGAAAAACAATCATTTATCCCAGACGACTATGAACCACCTAAAATACCTGTCCAAAATAGTGAATCTTATAACGGAGCAGTCAGAGATATTTATACATGGTCACAAACTATTATGGATCTAGGTATTACAAAAGCTTTATATTTTTGTTTTGTATATTCTGAACCATTCATGTCAAGCTTAGAGATCAGGCTTTTTTAGGATTTAATGGTCTTTGATCTTTAAAACCAAATGAATATATTATTGTAAGTTAACATCATCAGTTGGAAAAGTCAAGTTCTTTTGGGCATTTTATGAATTGTGGATGTTTGAATCACAACTACTTTGAATTATATTCTGGTACTTAAAAATATACTTTATAGCTTTTTTGCCTCACTCGCTAATAAATTGTAAAAATATTTCAGAAGTAATAGTGAAATTGCCACCCGAAGTAAAGTCTGCAAAAGACTTAAAAGTAACAATCCATTCTGGAGACATCTCAGTGATCAGGCGACCTAATGATATTATCTTGAAAGATACATTTCCATATAAAATAACATTACTTGACAGTTTTTGGAGTATAAGTGAAGGAAAGCTGTTACTTCACTTAGGTAAATATATTATTATAATATTGTGTGACTAAGTCAATATACAATAGACAAATTTTAGAATACCTATCTTGCCATGAGATTGAGTTTTATAAAACAGTAAGTTACATGTCTGTGTAAAGAAGCAAAACGTTCTTCAATTGAATGATTAATGTGTTTATACTGCCCTCAATCCAATTTAACATGTACAAATTTTAACATTGTTGGTAGCTAATTACAAATATTTTCTTAATGTATTAGGTAGCTTTGTTTAAAGTTTATAATAAACCTAGTACTAATTGGCAACACTTCAATACTTATATTATAAATGCGACAGTAACTCTGTCTGTCTGTATGTTAAAGTTTATATAAAAGTCCATGCAGAGTCATAGGCAGCAGCTAGTATTCAATAAATAAATAAAGTATGATCTATAATAATTTGTTAGTAACATTGAATTTCTATTACTTTAATACAGAAAAAAATACATTCATTATTTAATAATTTTGTCAATAGAGAAAGTTCAAGAGCGCTGGTGGGATCAATTATTGACCAGTGAAGAAAAAATAGATTTGAATAGAATTGACTGCTCAAGGCCTTTAAATGAATTACCAGAAGATCATATTGATAAGGTAAATATTAATAATTTAGTTTAGTAATTCATGTATATTACAGACTAGCTTCCTATATATTTCCCAATAGATAATTACTTATTTTAAAACCTATATTTGCCTGCATTTCTTCTGAAGATAAAAGAAAATTGGTCAAAGGAACTTGAAGCTTTAATGCAACATTTTACGAGTACAATATTTTTAAAAATACATTACATTAAGTATTAAGTAACTATATCCTATATCTACCAAATATGTTATTGCTATTTTCTAGGTGAGGGAATTGCAATGGAATCAAGAGCAAAAAATGAAAGGTTTGCCAACTAGTGATCAAATCAGAAATATGGAAATACTCAAGAAAGCATGGAACTCTCCTGGCTCACCATTCCAGGGGAAAGAATTTGATCCTAATGTTATATTATAGACCATGAAATAAATTAACATTATATGTTGTTTTTTTTATTGCGAGTTTCCAAATTCAAAAACCAGACAAGACAATCTTTCCGATAGTTCTTTGTGATTCAATAAGTCTATGAGCTTCCCTCAAATTTTCAGCATTGATCGGAGAAATTACATTTGATAAAGTACATTTTAATGTTCCATTTTCCAACATCTTTGAAACTTCTTCCAGTATTTCGGTATGCCTATACTTGTCTTCAGTATTAAATGCTATTCTTGTGTTCATCATTTCAGAGACCAAAGTAACACTTTTCACTTTTAAAGGCCTTAAATCGACTAAACCACTGCTATCCACAACTAAACATATTTTTCCTTGAGGTTTTATCGCTTTTGTAAGAGTGTCCCAGTATGGATAAGGATCATAATTGACTAATATAAAATCAACTCCATTACCAAAACCGTTAGCTTCCAGTTGTTCCATTAAGTCATTTTTATGGTTAAGAACAATATATGCCCCGTGTTGCTTAGAAAACTCCACAGTTTCCGGCCTAGAAGCTGTACCAATTACTTTTAAACCATAGTTACTAGCTAACTGGCTAGCAACTGATCCCACACCGCCAGCACTATTGATAATTAGGATTGATTTACCCTTATCCTTTTCGGAAATCATAAGCCTATCAAATAAAGATTCAAATGCAGTAACAGATGTAAGAGGCATGGCGGCTGCTTGTTCAAAAGAAAGGCTTTTTGGTTTTGGAGCTATGTGTACATCATCTAAGACTACATACTGGGCATTTGTACCATTTCTTCTTAAATCCGCTGTGAAGAAAACAGGGTCGCCAACATTGTATTTTTTCACATCTTCACCTTTTTGTAAAACAATACCCGCTCCATCAAATCCTAATATCTTAGGTACAGTTTCAACATTTGGTTTAGGGGCTCTGACTTTTGTATCAATAGGATTAACTGCTATTGCTTTAACTTCAATTAAAACCTCCTTTTTGTTGGGAATTGGCACACTTACTTCCAAATCAAGAAGACTATTCACATCGGATATTGGTAAGTATTTATAAAATCCAACTGCTTTCATTTTCTGGGGCAGAGTCTTCGCCATTATGGAGGAGAAAAAAATTAAAGAACTGAAAGAGAATGATTTTTAGCAGACTTACTTTTTATATCAACATTTACGAGTATCGATCGAATAATACCTATTGATCTCTTTTTAAAGGCCAAACCGAATGCTATATTATAAAATTAAATTTATAATATTGTCCCTAACAACAAAAATTTGTAGAATGAAAATAAACAAAATTTTAATATCTTAAAAATAACGACTTACGGCAAATATAAAGAAACGAATGGTTGATAAGAAATTTAATATGTGCCTACATGAAACGATAAAACAGTCTGTAGATAAGGTGATGACTGAGAATGTGTTTATTTTCATTCTCAGACATCTTATCTAAAGCAAAATCAATGAAATAGCACTTTCAGTATTATCGAATAATATTTATGCTAAAAATTGAAAATTCATAATATATTAATATTAACATGATGCAAGAACTAACATTAGCATTAATTATTACCCTATGAAGAAATTAACACTCATTATTGCTGACATAAGGATGAAATGATTATTTAATGATTAACTAATGCGTTACTACACTTCTTACTCTTTAGAATTCAATAGGTAGGTATTGAATATTCATTTGAGTTTTGAGACTTGACGTATGGTTTAATTCAATTTTTTGGGTAGATGGCGTTTCTGTATAGATTTCGCCAGTGATAAGTACCTATGTATTTAATTTTAATTTAAACATATAATATTAACCAAAGAGTATCATTAAATACATAGCTAAGTAGCTAGTTAGATACTGTTTAAGTGTTCGCTACGTACTTAGTACGTTAATTTTGCGTAATGCGTAGCAATTACATTCGCTTTCAGCTTTGTATGTAATATGTATGATATTTGACATCTGTTTAATGTTTATGCGTTTGGAAATTTTAATACACTATAGATTGTGTAAACGACATAAATTTTATATCAAGACAAAGCAGTAAGAAAAAACCTTTTGCAGAAAATAAAACACAATCAAACATGCCCGACACATTTATTATGTATAATTTGGATATGATCACGTTACCATTAAACAATTTTACCTACATTCCGTAATATTAAGAAAAGCAGATCAGTTATCACAGGAAAAGTATCCATTTAATTCACAGTGTGCCAAATATAATTGCAACACATCTATAAAGTATACATAGTTTAAAAGCATAAAAGGCAAAAACCTAAAGATAAAATATTGTCAATAATAGCTAAGCTTATAATAATTTATACTTTGGTATCCCTTTAAGTTTATTTTTTATATAAGTAAGATAATATTTGTATTTTGACAGGTGAGAGAAAATTAGAGAGTAATTAATGCAAATCTCTTTATTGGAAAATTTATAGCTTTGTGCAGGTTCATTCAAAAGTTTTTTTTTTATTCTATTAAGTGGTGAGACGAGCTGGACGCCCTCCTGATGGTAAGAGAAACGCCAGCCCATAACCAATGCAGTGCTACCTAGAACTTTACTCCGGGTAGGGGTGCACTACATTGACGCTCCCCACTTTGAGTCATAAGATGTTAAGACTCATTAGCCCAGTAATCACGATTTGGATGCCAAAGTTATTTTCCATTTGAATATAAAATTAAGCCACCTAAATTTAAAGCATAGCATAATAAATCAACTTGACTAGTTTTGTAGCAAATTCCAAACAATCATAATATTATAAACGAAATTAAAAACAAATTTTCAAGCTAAGTCCACAACTGACGTCTTACATTATCTCAATAGCCTCTTCAGATTGACATCTAGGTCGCGTATAGTAAAACCTTAATTACACCAATATATTATAATGCTAATACAGAGAAATATTTTTTTATATAAATAACTTTTTTGATATAGGTACCTAGGCAGAACCTATTTAATATAGCAACATTAATTATTACAGGTACAGTTACCGCGCTTTTTCCTTATTTAAAATTAGAAACATGTTTTTACCCGCGTAAATTCCGACCGATTTCACCGTATTCCCAAGATAGCTCGGGAAACTTATAAAAGTTTGACTAACACATATTTCTTTCATGTACATATACGAAATATATCATGTACATATAAGATACCGCCACATAATAATTGTAAATGATTAGTACCTACATTTTCATCTAAAGAATTTCATTAAACAAAAATTTAATTTTTACTTTTAGGTATATCCAAACATTATTAGATATGTCCGGAGTGAAATATTTAATATGACTAGAACACAATAGTTGCGCGTGATATGACGTAGCAGAGATGTATTTTATTTCAATAATGGTTTATTGTAATTGAGGTTCTTAGATTTATATTTATAACACATTTCTCAAAATTTTTACCAAAATATATCTACGATGGATTGTTAAGTCACTTTTAAGTCTGAACAACAATATGAATCATGAGTGTATTCATATTTTAAATTGACTAATTATGTAAATGCAACGTATACTTTTTATTTATAGCAACATTTGTAAAATCGTTCCACACATTGCGTAAAGATTATTATCGTTCGTTTTCATTCGTTCATTAATTAAGATTTTATATTCAACTATTAAATGCGTCAATCTTCATATTTTTCCTGATTTACATTCAATAATAGTAATAATTAACAGTATTATACGTGTATAATGACTGATAAAAATATGTTCCAAATTCCAGTACAAATCCAAGTACGTTGTAACTACGTTAATCTTTTTTCACCGACACTGACTTTATTTCCCTAATATAACATTTAATGTTGAATATAGATCCACAGAATTATTATATCTATATAGATAATAACGATGAAATTTAATAAATTCCAAAAGCTCTTATTTTAATACTGCATTCACTACTCATATGGATTTAAATGTTACGTATCTTTTTTTGTCAAATGAGTGATGACCGATTTTATAATAGAACAATAATTTACTGTTACCCTGGGCTAACGTTAGTTGTCACCGCAAAAAAAACTTAAAAACAAAATACTTATAATGTTTTCAATAATCAGGTACATTATTCATAATTTACATATCCAATATTTATTAAATCAAAGTTTAGTTTCAAACGAACTGTTTAGCGCAAGCCATAGACCAAGTTGCCATCGAATTTTTTATTCGTCTATAGATAAATGACAGATTCAAACGTTTCTGTTGAGTAATTATTCCTCATCTGTAACTGAGATATGGAATTTACCAAGGCGCTATATGTATATCATACTATTGGTACTAAGCAACCTATGATAAT
>DWAJ01006201.1:0-10641 GCA_018238005.1 Eurema mandarina | reverse complement strand
GTTACTGCTGTCTCTGTCATTAGAATTCGAAAAGTGATGTAACACTTTTGTTTTGATTTTCATATTATCGATTTTATTGATGAATTAATGAAATAAAAAATCTCAAATATATTTATTTTAATGCGGGGACTTGTACATAGACTATCTATGAGCATCTGAACATCACGCAAAAATATTACCACATATTTCTGTTACACGTTGTATATGTAAGTGTAAAAAGCACGTTCTTATATTCGATGACACGCACACAAGCCCACAGATAATGTTACTATATAAGAAATTTACCCTATAAATGTGGAAAAATTGAAATCTAAGAAAAACATACGAATTGTAATGAGATGCACTGCAGCGACGATCTATGTGAGTAGACAAAATTGTCTACATTGAAATGGCTTCACTTTGCGTGCTGATAATTATTGCGGTTCTAGTTGTTATTATTCTATGCAAGAATTTTCAGTATTGAGGATTGTAATATCGAGGAATAGGAAAGGATAAGGATTTAACTTAGCATTGATAATAATAAATCAAGGTTATACTAAGCGATCTATTCCCAAGCTTCTTATGTAAGCGTTATGACAATTAAATAACTGATTTCTATAAAACATTTTTATTATATAAGGCAAACGAGCAAGCGCGTCACCTGATGTTAAGAGATCAGCGCCGCCCATGAGCACTCGCGTTGTCACGAGTGTGTTGCCGGCCTTTAAAGGATAGATATAGTATGCGTCGTTTATGTTTAGCGCTGGACGAGAATTGACACCTTATTTTTGACTTCTGCGCAGGTTTCGTTCAGCGCTAAAGATTCGTGACGCGTATTATACGCTCTTTTTTTGAAGGTCTCCAAGTTGTATATCTTCTTTTAAATAATATTTCACAGGCCAAAAGTGCACTTATAATGTTGGAAATCGAATCCGCGACTTGGTGCAAAAGGTAGAATTTGTAACCACTAGACAAAAATTACGAATGATCAAATGATACAGACTAAAAATTATAATAATAATTTCAATGTATCGTGCTGTTGTACTGTTAACATATGTCATTATACATTACATTATAAAAGAGATTGATGTAGCTAGGTATAAAACGTTGCAAAAAATACAATAAATTTATTAAATAAAAAACGCTTTTCTTGTGTGCTCAGATTTTGGTAATATAATATTGGTTAAACAATTTAATTTAGAAGAAAATCTTACCTATTCTTTACCAATAATCCTTTGACAAGAAGAAGAAGCGTATAGAATGTTACCGCCATTTTTACGCAGTTAACGAATCGTGTCTTAACACAACAGACTCAAAAATTATTTACGCGCCAAAATAAAATTGTTATAATTGTCAGAAACCGAACTGTCCAGCGCTGGAATATTGTCGGATTCAATTACTTTTCCAATTTGAGTTCGCGAGAGGATTTCATGGATTTTTTATCGATGTTCAATGGAGGGTTTTGTTTTTTTTTAATTCTTGGCTCGTGTAGATCTATTGGTCTGAGCTGTGAACGTATCCTTTTTTTGAGTGAAATTTACATAATGAATTTGTGATTTGTTTACTTTTGTCTGTGGATGTCAACTTTTTTTAGTTTTTTTTTTCTATTTGAAAAGTTGCCAGGATAAATAAATAGTGACTGTCAAAAATATGTACGTTAAGGTGTTTTAAAAAAACCTACATTTTAATTATTAAATAAAATACTTACAAATTAAAGAAAGTTTTTTGTTTCCCTTACGGTACAAAAAAAATTATCCTTAAAATATATTCTGTTTGATAGTTTTATATTTTTATAAAATAATTGCGAAAATAATATTGATAGTACGTATATGTGAATAAGGCCTTATTCCTTTGTCTTTTTCAAAATATTAATTTATTATAAAATTGATTTACTAACTTTATAAAAAACGTAGAAAAATATTTTCAAGTAAGATCTATATGCAACGAAAATATTTTTAAAAAGTTATGCAAACTTTTTACACCAACCTCATTGGTGGAACCACACTCCATGGAGGTTATCTGCGGAGATAGCGCGGCCTGGCACGTACCGCATTCGAACCCCAGTATAATTTGTTTTCTGTCAGTGATGGCAACCAGAACGGTCGGCGATAAAGCCAAATGGCGAAGAAGAAAATCAACGAAAAATAACGATGATGACAACGATTGCGCGAGCCTGGCGTGGCTGTTAAATTTTAGGCTCGATGAAATCGTCAATGTGAAGCCTCCAGATGAAATCAAGGCTAGCGATGGCCCTCCGGTTGTGAAGAAACCGCCTTATACGTATCCCGAGTTGATTGAACGTGCTTTAAGGGAAAAAGGCGAGCTCACAGTCTCAGCTATTTATCAATGGATATCGTAAGTATTTGCTTTTCATTTTGTGATAGGAATTTTTGGAATTATTAAAGAATTTTCGTATTTGACTTTACTTGAGGTGCTGAGATTTTGCATCGTGTTTATTACGTAATGTTTCAATAACTGCGTAGTTTAGAAGTTTCTAGATGGCCACGCTTTCTTTAGATTTTATGCAGTAGAATATGTCTTCAAAATATCGCTATAATATTATTTTATGGATAATTGTTATTAGATTAAAGTTAAGTTAGTAGTTATAAGTAGATAAAAATTCACAATAAATTTTGAAAATATTAACGCAGGGGCTTAGATGTGATACTATAATGATTTTTTGTATATTTATAATAATCGAAAAAATCTGTATATTATTGTCTGATAAGGTTCCGTATCTAAAAGAAAAACTAAAACTTTATAAGATATATTTCGTCCAATTTTTCTGTCGGTCTGTCAAGACTTAGTATTATTTCGGTTTAAATAATATTCGGTTCTTAATACGAGACATTAAAATCGTGAAAAAGTAAACCTTTAATTTGAAGTTAAAAACAATACAACAGTTTAAATTGTAGAAAAACTTGTATTTTAACACTCATAAGAGTATTTCCCGGTGATCTAGTACTCTGAATTGTCTACTGTCACCTTAAAGAAAAGTAAAGAGAATTTAATATTTTGAATTAAATCTTACAATATAATTGGTATATTTAAAAGACTGCTTGTAAAAACGTCTTATTTAATATTCTATTTTTTGGAAAATAAGTGAAGTAAAGAACTTTAAGTGAAACAGTTACGGAAAATGATTTATTAACCGAGATGTTTGCGTTCCGTGTCTTGTTGACATTTGTGCATTGCCCGCGCGAAATGCAGATAGCTTGCGGCGAATTTACTTGCGTTTTCTGGAACCTTCTAGAAGTTTGTTATTATTAACTAGAATATATATTAATAAACATTTATTTTATTTAGTTTCGAACACTTTTTAACCAGCTTCAAAAAAAGGGAGAGGTTTCTAAATTCGACTATATTTTTATTTTTTGTATTTTTGTTTTTTGTAAGCACTAATTTATTCGACATACAATGCTGGTTAGATTTAAACATTAACAATTTTATTTTCATAATAAAACGTCAGTGAATTTTTAACAATCGTACCCGATTTTACATGCGTTGTTTGTTCCAAAAAACAGCTCAAAATTTTGTACAGACGTATCCACTATCCAATACAAATATGAATAGCAAAAACGTTTGAAACTATAGAGAACAGTGTAACGTGGAACGGAAAAAATATTTTTAGGTTTATCATTTAGCCTGGGATAGATACAACGCTTTGAAAACAATACCGTGCAGGTAGTTCCGCAAAAATGTAATAGTTTTATTCCGAGGAAACTGTTTTTAAATAACATATTGTAGCAGTGTGTTCTGAGAGAGTCTGGTCGGTAAAAGTTGGATGCAATTCATACTTTTTTACTTTGAAAACCATCTCCTACTAGATATTTTTTTATATTTTTAACGATCTCAATTATCTAAAAACTAGCCGCATTTACGCAAGTAATATATACATATAAACTTTCCTTAAGAATCACTTAATCTATTACAAAAAACCGCATCAAAATCCGTTGCGTAGTTTTCAAGATCTAAGCATACATAGGGACAGATAGCGACTTTGTTTTATACTATAAATTGATATCGTATAGTATTTCATAGGGATAAGCATATAATGCTATTTTTTGTGCATTCTATTAATATGGTATATCAGAATTAAAATTGTCTTTCGTTCGATCATTCGGAGAACCACGCGTTTTTTTTTCCTTCATTAATTTATATAGTATAAAGATTTTCTAAAAGCAGACGACATTCTAAAGCTTTGTGCCTATATATTTACGATTTGAACCTCCTGTTCAGTTGACTTCCTTCAAATAAAAGAAAGGCATAGTCCATAGTAACGTCTTATAATAATTAGTAGTTGACAGAACCTTTTCAAAGGGCATAAAAGGTATAATTTGATAGTAAAATGGAATTATACAACAATCAAAACTGATGTGGCGCGTTTCGGTGTGTTTTGTTAGTTTAATAGCTCTTTGTGTATTCAAATTTATAGTTTCGATGACAACGCATTATATGTAAACGTTTGCTGTCTCTTCGATATCATTGTTGGTTTGATTTCTTTATTTGATGAATTAAGGTATTCTTAGTCACTTATATCGTGGGGAGAAGGAGGGATACTCTAGCATTTATTTAGGAATGAAATGGTGCCATTATCGACTAAAAGTATATGCTAAATTTCGAATAAATACCATCGGCGCGATTTCAAATAAATGCGATCGACGCCTTTCACACAAAAAAGACCTTAACAAATTGAACTTAAAACACATTAATTATGTACTATTAAATACTTATTAACTATAAATAAAAAAATACTATCGAGTGTGTGGGCGAATGTGTGGTTATGACACAAATTGACGCAGACGAAATCACTGGTAACAGCTAGCTGTTCTAAGAATCCCTCTTGATTTACTTACGCATCTGTAAAACTCGCTGAATGAATTAAATAAATAAAAAAGCACATGTTAAACTATATTCTCACACTTTAATCGATGAAGCTTAAAAAAGGGGAAATTCTAAGCCATTAATATCTTCACGCACGATAACGGCAGATAAGCCCGCGTTTACGCGGATAATAAATTAATAAACGCTGTATGTATGTGATATAAATCCCGCTACCAGATAGCTTATCGAAGCTGATTAGTGTATGGATGATGTAATTAACTTGGATTGCTTTCACTTATAGAGATACTAGCTGTTGCCCGTGACTCCGTCCGCGTGGATTTTCATATAAACTTTGACCCCCCATTTCGACCTTATTTTCAAGTTAAACTTTTATGTACAGAACATAAGGCTCTAGGCTATCTGTGTACCAAATTTCATTACTATTGGTAGTAGTTTTGGGGTGATAGCGAGACAGACAGACAGACAGAGATACTTTCTCATTTATAATATTAGCGTTGCTGGATTGTAATCTATCGAAAAGAAACGCGTTAAATTGTAAACAGTGGTTTAAAGTAGTTATATAGGTATCGGTTAATTTATAAGACTACGCTTTGTTATTAACTTTAATATGGGTATAATGTATTTCTTTATCAAAAAGATCAAATAGTTTTATGTCGATTATTAAATATATGTACATTAAAACCTAAACATCGAAAATTAAAGTAAATTTAACCATTCATATAAGACAGTTTTCGTCTCGCGTACATCATAAATATGAACGTCAACAATACAACAAAGGCATTTAACAGGTGTTAGGCGGTCAGGTGTTGGAGCCCCAGCCGGATATATGGGTAATAGTCGAACGATGGGGTCTCACCGCTCCATTGAGCATCGATCCGTGCCAACCGGCGCTGGTACTGTCTTGTGGTTTGACACTACCGAGCTAGGGCTGTGTGGGAAACGAATTTATATCGTAATATTTTAAGGGTTGAGCGGATATTACTTTGATTGACTTACTAATGTATGAATGCGTAAATGATACTCAAATTTAAGAGGGTCAAACCGCTGAACCGATTGTAATTAAATTTGGTACACAGATGGTCTAGAGCCTTAGATAAAACATAGTATACTATTTAACTGAAAAAAAGGGTTATAAGGGGGGAAGGCAGGGTCAAAATTTATATGAAAGTCCACGCGGACGGAGTTGCGGGCAACAACTAGTGGTTAATTATATATTAATATGGAAATCTAATAGTAAATTAGAGCATATTATTCTGTTTTAGAGCCAGTTTAGAACACTTAAATTCTAATCATATCGAAGGGCGGTTCGAGTTGATTTATGTCGACAATTTTGTATCGATACCTTATTTATATATTTTACTAAACGAATAATCTACCTAATTCTAATATACATACACGTATGACGTATGTAATTGTAAAATCTATACATATAATAAAAATGTAACAAGTCGCTGACTGTACATGGAAGAAATATGAGAAAAAATATTATAGGATACCTTTATGAACGCAATAGAACCCAAAACAATGACTTTTGAAATTTTTGTCTGTTTGTCTGTTTGTTGTGCACGCTAATCTCAGACACAGCTTATCCTGTCTAGATGAGGTTTTGAATGATAATATATTGTGGTGAGCTTCACTTAACATTTCGTGTTTAATTCATGTCAATCGGTTGATAAATAAAAAAGGTATGGCAATTTAAAGAATCACGTTGAACTCGCTGAACGTTTGTTGGCGCGGGTTAGGCATTTTCAAAAATGCTGCCCAAAGTCACTTTTCTACGCGGGCGAAGTCGCTAGCACATCTAGTTAAGCATATAATACTGTTTTAGAGCTAAATTATGTTATTAGGTTTTTATAAAGGATGTTCTT
Organism: Eurema mandarina; assembly: GCA_018238005.1. Classification (NCBI taxonomy): domain Eukaryota; kingdom Metazoa; phylum Arthropoda; class Insecta; order Lepidoptera; family Pieridae; genus Eurema; species Eurema mandarina. The sequence goes on along the minus strand of DWAJ01006201.1, from coordinate 3,949 downwards.
TTAGACATTTTAAATTCTGTTTATGAAAATAAATTTAATGTAATATTTTTTTAATTTTGTAACCCTTTTAGAAACGTTTCGGTTTCCGTTTCTCTCCTTTATCCTGTGGCCGTCAGCTTAAATTATGTGTCGGGGTTTAAAAAGAAACAATATTTATTACAGACCACGGATAAAATAAAATTTTCTTTCTAATAAATCCATTAGAATAATAAATTATATTTATTGTTGCTGAAGTTTCAAGTCAAAATATATTTCGGAATGTATATTTTTTTATTTTTAAATTTTTTTTAATAAAAAAATAATCAAAATAAATGTTGCTCAAAGCATAAGTCGGTAATAGCTGAACTGTTTTGATTTTTTCTTTGAGGATGATGATTATTATTGTTTGAGCAGTGAAAAAAAATATGAACGTGAACGAATAATTCTACTTTAATAATAAATATAAATATGTCAGGACACTTATACACAGCACTATTTAGTCCCACGCTAAGCAGAGCTTGTGTTATGGCAACTAGATAACGGATAAATTATACATACATATGTAACATACCTTTTGTTTTGAAAATACATGCTTACAAAATATAAAAATACTCGGACCCCAGAAAAATGCAAATATAAATTACAAATATAATTATTATTCCGGTGTAGGGATCCCACGGATGTACCCACGAACGACCCTTCGCGCAGAAAGTAGTTGTGCTACCACGGCGCCAAGCGGTCGTCAATTAAATAATTATGTAAACGTAACATCTTCAAATCATGCTTCACAGAGATCGCTTCCCCTACTACAAAGCAAACGAAGAACGCTGGAAGAACTCGGTGCGGCATAACCTCTCCATCAACCCACATTTCCGCAAAGGAGCCAGGGCGTCCCAGGGCGCTGGGCACCTCTGGTCACTCGCAGCCAACGCGATAGACCTACTGCCGATGAGGAAGGAACACGAAAAGACTGAACTGATCCACGAAGCTCATATTATTGACTGTCCTAAGGTAAGCTAGCTTTTCGAGATATCAGGAATATGTCCCAATAAACCTTCGAATGCGCTGAGTCTGAATTGTCCTTTTAGTATTTATTTGTGACGTTGTAACATTCACTTTGCGACATCGCATCGTTGTAGCATAATGTTCAGTCAGAGTTCGGTTGGGGCTTTGTGGGGTTGTAGTTAAATGATATTCAAAACGAATTAAATTATACCGCGATTCTACCGATGCGCAGCTATTCTCATCCAGCGCTAAACATTCGTGACGCGACCTATACTACGATTAGTACACAAACAAATTAGTATGATGTGTTAAGGGCAGCTTAATGACCAACTTTTCAAAACTAGTCAGGGGTATTTTACTTATATTATTGTTATTGATTAGGAGATTACGCTGGTCAATTCGATAGGCCTACCGATGGAAAAAGGGCTCGTCGAAACCAAAATGGTTCCTGAAAATCATATAATTGAGTACCCGAAGGTAAAACCATGTAACTAATTAAGTCCGGATAGAGTTAGATTCTTAGATATTTTATTATGTGTAAGTACATAATATATAATAGCTTTCAATATTATAGTGTTTTTTTAATATTTAAAAAATATGTATACTTATGTATTCTTGTCTAAATATATTGTTGTCGATGTCTAAACTCCTGGTACTTGTCTAAGGAGTATATCGAAATTCAGACTGCTACGCAATTCGCATAACTAACTACTGCGCAGTTTGCTGATAGTTATTTCGGACTTTGTAAATTTAGCTCAGTAAAATATTATGTATCCTTATCACTTATCTAAAGATATCTCTCGATTTTACTCCATATATTTACTTAATCAATAATGTATATTAATTATGGTATAAGTATATTTATTTTAATAGTAAATATCGGTTTCTTGTCTGTTCTCTGTAGAAACTGCCTTCCGAACAGTGGAAAATGATTGTTTACTATTCCAAAGACGATATAAAAGTAATGCTATATGTAGTCTAGTTAAATAAAGATATATTTGACTTTAAATTAATTGCTAGGCCAGAATTAGTCGACACATTTCTCATGACTTCGATTGTTTTTTGTCAATAGTGTTTTCAGTAAATGAAATATTACTAGTAGATTAAAAAACAAAATGCTGCTACTCAAGGCTTTATAAAGGCGTTATTAGGACATCTATTGAGCTTAAACTTTTCTCACAGTAATTGATTAATTTCAGGTGATCGTATTAGACGAGGCGGCGATAGCGGCGGCCAGCATCATACCGGATCAAGATATATTCAATGGAAGCACAAGTACGTTAAAGAAGATATTTATTGATTTCATTTAAGGTCATTAATGTTAAGTGTAAAATAGTATCTTTTTACCAAAAAGGAATCATCAAAATCGCTCCTTAAACGACAAAGTTATACCCGAATAAATTTATTTACGGTCGAATTGAAAACCCGCTCCTTTTTTGAAAGTGGGTTAAATAAGTACTGGCATCTTATATAATTTATGTGTTTTTCTCTATACCTACCTATTTATTTTTAGCCAAGTAATGTTACCTACCTTCTTAAATTTAAGTGCATTTCTTTAGACATCTTTTTGTGTTTCCAGTGTTCCTGAACCCAGTATCAACAGAGCAAGTTGTGCGGGAGTGCGGACTAATAACCTTATAAGTCGTTAGATTGTACTGTTTAGATAATGTTGTAGAATAATAGGTTACAGGCCAGAGGTAAGTCCATTCATACGAATATAGTCCACGGTTTTTATTTTATCTCGTAGAATGCTTTTTATGAAATACATGGGATAGAATTTTTGATACCAGGGAAAGCTATGGATTTTAAAAATACCTAACATTTTGATTTTATAGTTTTACTTGTGTAATTGTTTAATATGACGAATATGAATCTTATTTGATGCTTGTTTTTTTTATGTAAAACTAGCTGTGTCCCGCGATCCTCTCGAAAAAATCCAATTATACTTTCTCAATTACGTGATACAAATTTTGTAACTCACTTTACGGTTAGATAATGTATTCTAAAAGAGTTTGACGAATGAGTGAGTGAGTGGGTGAGTGAGTGAGTGAGTGAGTGAGTGATTGAGTGAGTGAGTGAGTGATTGATTGAGCGAGTGATTGAGTGAGTGAGTGAGTGAATGAGTGAGATAGAGGGAGAGAAAGGGGGAGAGATAGCTGTTTACTAATAATAATTATTAGCATGTCGGGATTAGCCAGTCTTTGCTAGACAATGGGGTTGTAGGTAAACTTTCTTTACTGGATTTAGCGCGATCCATCTAACCTTGCACCTTTGTCTGCGATGAAGTTACTCTAAAGCTGGTTCTAACTTCGGCTCGCTAACTAGCCTTGCCCTGAGCTAGATATTGCAACTTTACGACGTAACGAAGCAGCCGGCGTGTTTGAGGTTGTTAATTATTTGGAATTTGCAAACAGAACAGATTTTCAACTAATATATACTTCTATACTAATATGTATATTATAAAAAAGTACAATTTGTGTGTTTGTTAAATTGTAAGGGGTAATCTCGGGATCTACTGAACCGATTTTAAAAATTCTTTCAGCAATTGAAAGCCACATTATTACTGAGTGTCATAGGCTATATAAAAAAATGATTTTTAACATTATGCCCAACGAAGTGGGCACGGGTCCGCTAGTATTATATAAATGTTTATGGCTGTTTGCGGCGGTTTTACGCTTTTAAAAATCCAATTTAGTTTTATTTATTTTATACTATAAAATCCTGATCCTTTCACTGTCAAATAAGAAAACAATATAATGATTAATTATGTTAAAAATGAAAAGCCAACTATTGGTATAGTAACCGTCAATTACCTTTTGCGGTGAACGAAACCTGCGCAGAAGTCAAAAATAAGGTATCGAGGTAGCGGCGCGGCGCGCGGGGCGCGTGATCGTCGGGTGCGCGAGCGTTGATTGGCTGTCCCAGTCGTGTTGTCTTTCTCGCACCAATACGTCAATTACGAGCG
>DWAJ01006200.1:0-10641 GCA_018238005.1 Eurema mandarina | reverse complement strand
CGCAATAGAACCCAAAACAATTATTTTTGGAATTTTTGTCTGTTTGTCTGTTTGTTTGTGCACGCTAATCTCAGAAACGGCTTATCCTATCTAGATGGTGTTTTCAATGATATATTGTGGTAAGCTTCACTTAACATTTAGTCTTTAATTCATGTCAATCGGGATATAAATAAAAAAGTTATGGCAATTTAAAGAATCACGTTGAACTTGCAAACGTTTGTTGGCGCGGGTAAGGCATTTTGTATTATAGGATAGTTTGTTTTAGATTAATACGTGTTAATAGTTAAACTTATTAAGTTCTTCAACATGTTCAAAACACAGCTAGTAGATAAATAAAAGGAGAATCTGACTGACTGACTGACTGACATATCAACGCACAGCCTAAACGGCTAAACGTAGGCATTTGAAATTTGGAAGGGACGTAGCTTAGGTACCGTAGAGGTGCACTAAGAAAGGAATTCCCACGGGAACGGGAATTACCGGGACAATCCTTTTGTATGAAAAATCTAAACCGCTTAAGCTAGACGTTTGAAATTTGACATGCAGGTACCTTAGTAAATTTAAAGTTTAGTTGCAATAGGATATAGCAAAATTCCCACGGAAACGGGAGTTAGATTTTAGACATTTGTATGAAAAATGTAAACTACGAGGATAGGTAGGATAGGAACAGCGGGAACGAAGTCGCGTCAGGTCATCTAGTCGATAATATACAAATGAATCGTCAAATGTGTAGCAAAGTGCTAAACCAATATCTATAATTATTTTATTAAAATAACTCTTGAAATATGATGGTTTTTAATTAGGGAAAAAATGAGCCAAGTCGCGTAAGGCCAGCTATTTGTAAAACAAAATTAAAAACTGATTTTTAATAGCTTTATTTCTTTTAAGTCACGGAAAAGTATAGACAAGTACAGATTAATATTGCTTGCTTCACAAAAAAATAGCTTAAGGCAGCTATGTTTCGTGTTTACCTCGTGGTTTTTCAACGTTAAATACGGATTTTTCTGTGTTTATAAAAAGGTCAAACCAGAACGCAGTTAGGGAAGACCTTTAGTTCGAAATTTATTATTTTTTATTTTATTAATACAAGGTTGTCCACCAATCTTTAAAATAGTAAATGCACTATAAAATAACATTCATACAAAGATGAAAAGCTTATTGTAAAGACATTACAGAAATTTAATATCAGTATAATCAATGAAATCATAGAAAGCGCTGCGTTAAGGCCAATAAATTAAAGGACAGCCAATATTTTATATCTAAGTAGGGCTGTTAATCTAGACTAGGTTGTAGAAAGTCAGCCGATATAATTCCTATAAAATGTACGTCGATCCAGTTGCGTTAAGATGGCTAAGGAAACCAGTTCTCGACTTGTTTGCGCTAAGAAAATACATTTGAATACTGATGCGACGTGCAATTATTTGAAATATAAATATTTGATTTTGATTTCTTTGAAGTTCTGATTAATTCAGGTATAGTAGATACCTACTTTACTTGTGGGATTTTTCTAGATTGTATTATATGTACTTAAAAATGGTGCTGTAAGAGTATTTTCCTAATTATAAGTCAGGGCAACTTTCTATTTAGTTAAAAGCTTTAACAATCACACCAAAATTAATTTATTCTGTAAAATAATTTTAAAATCAGATCATGGGTGAACCATTTCATCCATGAACATTTGCATATAGCAAATAAAAGAAATGGAAATTATAAAATAAAAATAAAATTAATTTATCATGGTAATATCAATACATTGTATAAAACAAAGTGACTATCCGCCGTCTGTCTGTCCCTATGTATGCTTAGATCTTTAAAACTACGCAACAGATTTTGATGCGGTTTTTTTATAAAGAAAGAGCGATTCTTAAGGAAGGTTTATGCGTATATTACATGCGCAAATGCGGGTAAAACCGCAGAGCACGGCTAGTCATAATTATATATCATGAGTAATAAGATAAGTTGCTATTTAAAGATTATCTCCTTTGACATCATAAACAATAAAAATATAAGATCCCTAAATGCTTTACTTAACAAAAATCTCCGTCTACCCGCAGATATCGGTCCTAACAGACAATACATCCCTCTCGCTCGCACGCCGGACCTCTTCCCCCACGAGCAGTGCCAAGTCTCTCGCTCTGTCCGACCAATACGAGCACACCATCCCGCACGCGTCGCACAACATGACTGAAGTGCAGAACTTGACTATTAAGAAGGAAACTCAACTGTCGGGTAAGTTGTCAAAACAATTTCTGTCTCTTCCTCTCGTGGTGGTATTTTATGTGTCTTGCTCGCTCTGACAAATGCTGCTATACTTTTAGTTGTGCTATTTAGAAGTAAACACATGTGTCGTGTAAAGTGTCAAAAATAACTCGATAAAACTTCGCTCTCTTTCTTACGAGACATAAAAGATAAAAACTATAATGAAATCATAATAATAGATGTATAAATTGATTGATTTTTAGCTCAATTTTCTTCCACTATACAGAGAAAACTTATGGAAACATTTAATATTTGCCCAAATCTTAATAAATAAATATATTATGTTTATTTTTTATATAACCTTCATTAACCTTCTGGGGTCTGGGTGTTGGTACGTATTGTATGTATGTATTTACAAAAGAAAAGTATGTATATGTAATTTATTCCGTTATCTAGTTGCCATAACACAAGTTTCGGCTTAGCTTGGAACTAGATGGCGCTGTGTATAAATGTCCTGAAAATATTGATTTATTTATTTATTTATTTATTAATTTAGAACAAAAAATGAAACACAACAACAGAAAATAAATTTCTGCTCATCCACTCGAAATCTCTTAAAAATATCGTCCTTAACTCTAAATGTAACATTTACCTTGTAAAGAAATAAAAAAGTAAACGCTACAAAAAACATCTATCTTTCCTTAATATTAAATTAATTTACAATTGCTACATCCTGTATATCGATTATCATATTACCCTATACATGTGTTTTGACAGGCATTTACCGAAGCCCCGTCTAATTAGGGTCTAGAAAATCACGTATGTTGCATATTAGTGACTTACCTGGCGTTGCTCGCATTGCGCTTGTGTACTGGCCAAAACTACCGTTATATATCAAAAAATGATCAAAATCGATCCATAGACGACGTAGTTATGGCCGAACAAACATTAAAAAAAAATATTATACATACAGACGAATTGAGAACCTCCACCTTTTTTGAAGTCGGTTAAAAATCGGGTGGGGCTGTGCCGGGGCACACGGCCGTTGGTTTTAACGTGAAACGTCTATGTTAGCGAATCGCTTTTAGAGTAAGAGAGCTGACTATATAAGTGAAATATTCACACCACATTTTTGTTTCTAAGACTAATAGTTTTTTAATTATTAAGGTACGATGATATATACCCTTTCGTTACGGTCCACCTTAAGCCTGGTACCCGTATGTTTCGGCGCGATTTTCAAGACATATCAAAGTCAAAGTCAAAAGTATCTTTATTCAATTAGGCTACATAAAGTAACACTTGAATCGTCACGGTATTACAACACATTTATCACCGGTTCGGAAGACAGTTTCTACAGAGAAGGATCGGCAAGAGACTCTGATAGTTGCTCTTTTTTTAATAAGTACATACAATTGTAAATATTAATATATACGATTGAATTGAGAAAGCTCCTATTTTTGAAGTCTGTAAAAAAACACAATTTACTAAAATCAAACAAAAATGGCGTCAGAACGCGCCACGAACAATAGAAAAATCAATATTTAATAACATAATGTATTTACACGATAAGAAACTCGTTGAGAGATCAAATGTTTGTTTTTCTGTGTGTTTGTCTGAGACGCCGATACACTAAACGGCTCGACCAAATGTAAACTTACTGTTGAGTGGACACCTTTATAAATTGATTTTTGATATAATAGTCATATTAAAACATTGAAGTCTGCTTTTTTTGTCTATGTTACAGTTAAAACTAGTTGGTAGTTAGAACGCGTTTTTCCTAATTACTTAACGCCTTTGTTAATACTAGGTTTAGATTGGTTGAGTAACTGTCAACATCAACCAATCAGAGAGCAGTGTGTTATTTGCCGTATTTTAAAAAAGCGTAAAATTAAAAGCTCCTCTGTGATTGGTCGAACCATTAAGAACCTTTTGAATGGATATTCAATTTCAAAATTCGTTAGTTGATAAATTTACCACGAGATGTCGTAAATTGATAAATTCATGACTTAATAAATTTTTATTTATGAAAACTTTATCCATATGGGCACGCAGTACGTCCGATGATGGAGACCATAGTGAATTATTGAATATAATTAGTTGAATGAATTACAGAATTGAAGTAAAAATTTCCGTCTCAACTAACTATCAGCTACTCATTTGAGAAGCATCCTTGTAATAATATATATTTTTGTGTCAAAAATTAACCGAATTGAAACTTTAGTTTAGTTTTACTTTAGTAAAAGCAATAAATAATAATCGGTTCAGTAGTAGCGTGACGGAAAGACGGACAGACAGACAGAGTTTTTCGCATTTATAAAATGAGTATGGATACATATTTATGTATATAGTCAACGGTAGAAATAAAGTAAATATGGCACGTATGGCATTTTCGATGCTTGTGCAAGCCACCGTCGAGGGTGCATTTCATCGAAGATCTTGAAAGACACACATAATTTTTTCTTGCGCTGGTAAGTACATGTACACCTGCTCGCTGACGGAACGACACGTTTCCCAAGTCGATGGTCTGTGGAACATCGGTGGTTCGAGGAGTCTCAGTCGCCGCAGCGATGGAAGAGCAGGCAGCATGTGTTGGTGCACATGGACATTTCGTCGAAAGTCAGAGGCGTGACTGACAATCGTTGGAGGTGCGCGGTGACTGATGCGTGGAATTCTTGTTCATTGCTGCTTTCGACTGCGCTCCACTGAATCAATGTGTTCTCGACTTCTTGTTCAGGTGGATGTTCGATTAGAACGATCATGTCGCAAGCGGAACAACGGATTGTGGCAATGTTGCTCTTATGCGTGGGTGGCTGCTGCTTCGGTTCCACGCTCGCGGTGTTAACCACCTCGAGACGCGAAGAGTCGACACAGTGAGTATGAAAGAAAGCAAAGTTACAGATGCATATTACGGTTTCCTCAGCCCGGATCACCTCCGGCGTATCAGTCACTGGGACAGGAACTGGTAGATAAAATAAACATACGCATTGATGGCAAATAGTGAACTTGCAGTTATTGCATTTGTGCGTTTTCACCAGGCGATCGCTGTTGTTGATCGCGTTATTCATTTTCTGGGCTATATTTTGCAATAATTTTTGTAACGACTCTGCCTGTCGCTCGCTAAAGTTGGAATTACGCAGATATTCCCTGAACTCGTTTGAACCGAACTTAGTATTTGCTGTCCTCATCCAGAAACTAGATTCGTCATCGCTACCCGAATCTGCCAATAAGCTCATAGAAGCTCCCTTTCCGGACATCGGATAAGAGGATCGTCCCTTAAAACCAAGCGTATAATACTGAAGTGCCTTCAGTTCTCTAGATAAAGTTGGAGCCATTGAAGTTGAAGCCTTTGAAGTTGAAGCTTTTGAAGTTGAAGCCTTAGATGTTGAAGCCTTAGATGTTGACGCCTTCGATGTTGAAGCCTGCGATGTCGATGCCTTCGATGTTGACGCCTTAGATGTCGAAGCCAGTGGGGTCGGAAGCTTTGATGCAGGAACTTCCGGCGTTGAGGCTTTTAGGCTCGGCGACTGTGAAGTTGAAGCTTTCGATGCCAGAGCCTCTGATATTGAAGCCTTAGATGTCGAAGCCTGCGATGTCGACGCCTTAGATGTTGTAGCCTTAAATATTGAAGCCTTAGATGTTGAAGCCTGCGATGTTGAAGCCTGCGATGTTGAAGCCTCAGATGTCGAAGCCTGCGATATCGACGCCTTAGATGTTGTAGCCTTAAATGTTGAAGCCTTAGAGATAGAAGTCTTAGATGTTGAAGCCTTAGATGTTGAAGCCTCAGATGTCGAAGCCTGCGATGTCGATGGCTTCGATGTTGACGCCTTAGATGTCGAAGCCAGTGGGGTCGGAAGCTTTGATGCATGAACTTCAGGCGTTGAGGCATTTGAGCTCGGCAACTTTGATGTTGAAGCCTTCGACGTCGAAGTCAGTGGGGTCGGAAGCCTTGTTGCAGCATCTACCGCCGTTGAGGCTTTTGGGCTCGGCAGCTTTGAAGTTGTAGCGCTCTGATGTTGTGTCTTAACAGCTCGACTCACAGACTTGACCCTCGGCTTATTAGGTTTCATGAATTGTTGTTGTGATAATTTGTTTGGGTTACCGATATCTCCACTTTTACCAGGTGATGGGTCGGTTAACGCACCATCGGATAACACCTCGTCATCGTTAGATGGGGTCGGGATGTATCTTAGTAGGCGTGTGAACTGTTCTTCGTCTTGGGTCACTGACGTCGCACCAAAAGGACGTTTCTTCGGCACGCGTATAATCAACTTGATCTTAGGATGAGGAGAAACACCTTTTTCCTGCTGCTGCTTGTCAGGCGAACCTAACAATCTCCGAGAGTACGGCTTCAACGTTGGCGTTTCCGGCGTTGGTAGTGATAAGTCAATGGCACCTTCTGTTTCATCGTCAGATTCCTCGTCTGACATGCTTAAGTCGTAATTTTTATAAGAATAATATGAAACGATCTCAATTTGCATTAAACGTACTAAGAATCATGATGAGTCACTTGTCTACGTTCATCGACCGCGCACTCAATAATTATTATAACGAATTTCATGAACCATACACGCAAGTTATCACACTCCGAGCCATTCGAGGCCAACATGGTCTAAAACTTATAGCTTTTGAGGTCCCACGGTGTTATAATTAAACGGCTTTATGCCATACGGTGCAATAATGTACCCGCAAAACAACAAATTGTAGTAAGCGTAGGGTTGGTTTTTGCGTACACAACTAGGTACGTTAAAAATGCGACACGCCCAATCGCGATCACAAACAAAAATAGACTGACCGGCAACGTAGCATCGTTGCGTCATCTATCTATACGATAGTATGCGACATTGTACCGCGCGAAATTCATATCGCTCATTAATTATTTGACTTGTGTTTGTTAACGTATCCAGCCTAAAACACGCCTCAAGGTCAACTGATAGCTCTATCGTAAAAATGTGTTTTGAAATAGATGTTGCAAAAATTTGTTATTTTTTGCGGCCCACGCACCTTCTTTAATACAACTAATATTATAAATGTGAAAGTGTGTTTGTTTGTTTGTCCTTCCTTCACGCCGTAGCTAAGCAATCAATAGACCTGATTTTAGGCATACAGTTCTCAAGGGAAATTACTGGAATAATTGTATGTGTACACCAAATATCGTCCATATATAATCTAATAAAGCAACGAATCGACTTGATTTTTTTTTATTTTTAGATTTTAGCTGTTAAACGAAAGACCCATAACATTGTTTACACTAGCGTCCTTAAATAGTTCTCTGTTCTATATACATTATAAAAAAAACATGATTGATGTGTCTTTCTTCCTGACAAAAACTTTCTAATTTCACGCGAGCGAAGCCGCGGGTAAAAGCTAGTTTTTGTATTTCGTTAGGATTTCATTCAGTTAGTCGTGTGCCGAATTAACCTTGCGATCCACGACGGAGACATGCCAGCGGCTCCGAGCGTCTGACGATCTAGCAGATAAGAGGATGTTACCTATTCATATCGATATGAGTACATTCTGTAGTTGCACCCGTGCGAAGCAGGGGCGGGTCGCTAGTTGTTGATAAACAATGAATGCTTTTAAAAGGTAAAAGTTTAAAAAAGTCAATTGATTTTGGGGAGATTTCTAACGAAAAATCAACGCCGTATCATACTAGGTGTTTAAAAAAATAATATAATAATAATTTATAAAAATTACGATGCACATTAAACAGCACTGATGCTTCTAAAAAAGCTAAAAGATAACCATTTGTGCGCAATGCAAACAATCAATGTGATTACCGTTTTTTAATGAAAAACACTTTGCATAGTTGATAAACATAAGCGTCTTTAATCAAACTTTTTCAATCGACAACTGAGATATTATGTTATTCCCATCACTACTTACTACACATATTGAACTATCTTCCGTTGCGGTACGAGATACAATCGATATCCATTTTTGTTTTTGGTATTTGTAGTATAATCTAATGTCAGAACTGCGTGCGAACCTAGCATAGTATAAAGCAATAAGTTATCTTTCATCTATAATAACTTCGAAATATATGTCATTGGGTTTTTGGAAGATATAAATTATTTTCAAATCTGTTATTCTGTATCTTTAGGAGACTCATTAGGTCTATCTAATGAATCTCTAGTTATCGTAGAGAAGAACCTGCAAGATACCCTGTTGCTCTTTATTTTTAAATAGGTACACACAATTGGAAATGGAATTGAGAAACCTCCTATTTTTGAAGTCGGAAAAAAACAAAATTTACTAAAATCAAAAATAAATGGCGTCAGAACGCGCCACGAACAATAGAAAAATCAATATTTAATAACATAATGTATTTACACCATAAAAAACTCGTTGAGAGATCAAATGTTTGTTTTCTGTGTGTTTGTCTGTATCGCCGATACACTAAATGGCTCGACTCTTACGTACTGTAAACTTACTGATGAATGGAGACCTTTATAAATAGATTTTATAATGACCACAACATTTTTAACCGAAGAAAGTATTATAAGGCTTATAATAAAATCAGCTATTATAAAAAAATAAAAAAATAGGAAAATACCAACATTTTAAAGTCGGTTTATTTCTCTTTTTTTAAGCGACTTCGAAAAAAGTCGGTTTCATGTAAAATAATCACAGTTTACTTGGTTTAATCGATATTTTATAGGTAGGTACATCTAATTACTTATGTTAAGTTACAGAATTGTAAATTTTATCTTAAAAGATGATTTTGTTCCCCTTTTTGGTAAAAAGTGTGGGACCCTTTCTTCTCTCCGGGTTAGTTCCCGAACCGGTGGTAGGCACCATGTAGACTTTCTGAAAATATTTTATTCATGTTTAAAATTTATTCAGAAATAAAACATTTTTTATTTTATCATTTCAGTAAGATTATTGTACCTTAAAGACTTAAGAATTCTAAATTGTAGAATAACTATATAAAATCGTTTCTATGTACTTAATGAAAATACGTACTATTTTTTGCATTTTAGTTTGAAGTCAATAATTTATATTGATAAAGAAAACTATTGTTTAAATTACTAAATATTGATTTATAACTACAAAATAATTTGAATAGGGCTTGGCTTCTTTGAGATCTCAAAACTTTTTACGATGGAAAGACTGCATCGAGAGACTTGGCATTTTTTTACAATTAATATTTTTCGTGGGATATACTAGTCTAGAACAAATATTAAAGACGTCCTTTAAAATAAGGTTAAGCTTAACTTTTGGGTCAGCTTATTGGGAGTAAAGCCACGGTTTACTAATAGTCTTACTTTAATTAAGTAAGATAACTGACTAGCATCAATCTTTGATAGGGTTTGAAGGCATTTCTGTATGTAGAAACTGATAAGAGTTATCAGAGACACTATGTGAGAGATAAGTACCATTAAAATTGTTTGAGCAGGTTCTACGTTTTCTCTTATATACCTACATACATACATATTAAACTGTATTGTACACTGTTAAATAGACACCTAACAGAAGATAACAAAGAAAAATAATATAACAATACAATCGGCAGCTTTTTCGTTTAGCAGCAATTTCTTCCACACAACCTGTTGTTAATATATTAAGCAGTGTTTACAAAAAACTACACTATACAATAATAATTGTTTACTAGTACATATATAAAATAATTAAAATGCATACATACACACTTCATTGTTTTAGCCCAAATTAATATATATAAATCATTACTTTTATTTTTGACTCCGCAGTTGGTCAAAGTCAAGCATCTTAAGTCGAATTTAAGTCTTTGTAGATTTTCCTTAGACTGTCAATAAACATGTATGTACATACATTGCCCCAGAACACATAAACCGAAAACTATACGGTTTTTATATCCGTAACTCATATTTATTGGTCATCTACCCGACGGCTGTCACATTATTGATTTCGACTATAGCGCGATTGGTATGTCTTGATACTTTAATAAAAACATTATAACTGATCCCACTAATGTTATAAACGCGAAAGTTTTTAAGTTTTAACTATGTGTGTATAATTTGGGGGTTGTTAACTTTACTTCTTGACCGGCGTTAAATAAAACGCATTGATATATAGATAAACTTATATTCAATATGTGGTAACTAATAACTAATAATTAATAAAGCGAAGACAACAAAGAGGGACGAGATACTAGAGAGGCGAGAGAGGAGAGAGGGGCCAAACAGCATGGCCCCGTTTATATAGCTTAAACGTAACAAAACCAATAGCGCGATGTACGCTTGTACAGCGACATCTGTGTGCCGCACGGTAAACCGTAAACAATGTGTGTTAGTATGTTTGTTTCTCTTTCACGCAAAAACTACTGAATGGATTTGGTTAAATTTTAGCATGCAGATAGATTAGACCCCGGATTAACACATAGGAAACTTTCTATCCCGGGGCAACCCCCCGGAACGGAAACTACGCCGGTCGAACTGTGTTTTTATAGATGTTTATAGTTGG
>DWAJ01006199.1:0-10642 GCA_018238005.1 Eurema mandarina | reverse complement strand
GTATTTACAAAAGAAAAGTATGTATATGTAATTTATTCCGTTATCTAGTTGCCATAACACAAGCTTCGGCTTAGCTTGGAACTAGATGGCGCTGTGTATAAATGTCCTGAAAATATTTATTATTATTTATATTACTAAATTCATCATATTAAAAATTCATAACATAATTATATTTTGTGTTATTTTAGTTTATATAAAAAAAGTTATTAGTTAAATTTAGAGATTTGTTTAATTATTTGAGAGCATCACTTAACTAGTTGATCGACGCTTTCATGAACGGTTTAGTTTCGTTAACGATAAATACATCGACGACCCATCTCTACTTCTCTGTGACGTAGCTCGAACAATATGCGTCGGCCATTAAAGAGATAGCGTTTTTAGCGCCAATTCTAAAATTCAAACTTTAACATTAATTTTTGTTAAAAGTACTGCACGTTTCCCGGAAATATTGATGTGGTGTGTTTATTATGCTCTAAAGAACCATAATATAGAACTGTTTTCAAAAATCAGTCAAATAGCCTATTGTAAAATAAAAGAAAACTATGTGTGCTGCCGCTGCTGTGCGGAACACTTTTTTCGGTTGATTTGTTCGTGTATAACGTATCTAATAAATAAAATATCATTGGGTATACATTATTTATTGCTATAAAGTTCCAAAACCCTAAAACGAAATGAAAGCTCTAAATTTTTTTCAACAATAAATAAATCAATATTTTCAGGACATTTATACACAGCGCCATCTAGTTCCAAGCTAAGCAGAAGCTTGTGTTATGGCAACTAGATAACGGAATAAAATACACATATAGTACCCGTCACGAATCTTTAGCGCTGAACGAAACCTGCGCAGAAGTCAAAAATAAGGTATCGTGGTAACGGCGCGGCGCGCGGGGCGCGTGATCGTCGGGTGCGCGAGCGTTGATTGGTTGTCCCAGTCGTGTTGTCTTTCTCGCACCAATACGTTAATTACTAGCGCGATTCTACCGATGCGCAGCTATTCTCGTCCAGCGCTAAACATAAATGACGCGCACTATACATGCTTTTCTTTTGTAAATACATACATATAATAATATTATTTAGTATAATATAAATAAAACATTTCCATTAATCTCAAATTCTGTCACCGGCCACAGATCAAGCGAAAGCACTACTTTTATGAGTGCTCGATTATGCGAAGCGTTGCTGTAGTTGAAACATTCAACGTTAAGTATTATGCCGCATAATACGCTCTAGTCATAAAATTAAAAACTAGGATGACAAATCTCTATGCCTTGGTGGGCACTGGGCACTGATCAGTGATCACTCTGTGACTCAGGAATCAGGATTCTACAGTCTATGGCTTATGACAAGTTCTGAATTGATGGAATAAATTTCAATAAAATCGATTTTATTTTATTCTGAGGTTTAACAGAATAATGGCAAATAACACTGAAGAAAACTCATCAGGTGAAATAGCTTCAGATAAACTCGTTCCTAGTGGATCAAACACAGGATCTTCTGAAAACGAAAATGAAAATGTGGACGTTAGTAAGATGATAATTTGATAACTTTAGTTTTTCAGTTTTACTCTGAATAATTAAACGTTTGTATCAATTTTATATTATATTAAGTTGTCATAGTATCTAATCCTGTCAGATATTTTCTTTTGCAGATTAATGCTCAAATTGATGAACAGCGCCAAAGAATGCAACCTACCAAAATGGAATCATTTTTTGCTATTACTAAGTCTCTTATTATCAGAGCATTGGTAGTTTATTTCATAACTTCAATGTTTCGTCAACCTTCGGCACCAAAAACTGACGTTAATACTCCCGCAGGAGTTGCTAGAGTACCTGCTATCAATATGTTCAATAATGGAACAGTTTTAGATATGTACACATACTTGTCTGAACGTGAATTTAATAATTTTGAAGACTCACAGTTGATTTGGAAACAGACTGATCTTGTATATGGTGATTGGTCTGGAGGCCCAAATGAAGATGGAACATTTACTTACTCAACAAGTTTTATTGCACCAGAATCTCTTAAAAATAATGGTTCTATATACCTCCATGTTTATGTAGTACCTACAGGAAAGTCACCAGATCCAAAAGATAAAAATAATTTTGCAGGGCAATATGTAACTTATGGAAGGAAAATGATAAATAAGTACAAAAAGTTAAAATATCTAAAAACCCACAATCTTTTGACAGGCCAGAGTGAAAAATCAGAAGAAGAACTTAAAAAAGCAGAAACTATGAAAGAAGAAATTGTTTCTCATTGGCATCCCAATTTGACTATAAATTTGGTAACTGATCAAACTAACTGGATGCAGGGAAGTGTACCACCACCCTTAGATGAATTTATTTATTTCTTACCAGAAGGTAAAAAATACAAGCCTGCTGTCTTTTTAAATGATTACTGGAATATGATGCGTGACTATGTCCCTCTAAATAAAACAATTACAGAACTTAAACTACAACTTACATACCAACCACTAAGTCTTTTTAAATGGCAACTATATACAGCTCAAGTTATGAGGGACAAATTGAGTATGTTTTCAGCTTTGGGTGCTGAAGAACAAGATGAAGAGCAAGATACTGTTAAGGAATTGCTTTTGGATACATCTCCATATTTATTAGGCTTGACAATTTCTGTTTCTATTCTCCACTCAATATTTGAGCTCTTGGCATTCAAAAATGATATTCAATTTTGGAACAATAGACAGTCTCTTGAAGGTCTTTCAGTTAGATCAGTTTTCTTTAATGTTTTTCAATCGACAGTTGTGTTACTTTACGTTTTAGACAATGAAACAAATGTTATGGTCAGGATATCTTGTTTTATAGGCTTGATTATTGAAATATGGAAAATTAACAAAGTAATGGATGTTAAAATAAATAGAGAAGATAGAATATTTGGCATTCCAAAGCTGTCTTTTACAGATAAGGGTTCCTATGTAGAATCAAGCACAAAACAATATGATATGCTAGCATTTCAATATCTAAGTTGGGCTTGTTTTCCTTTACTTGTTGGATATGGTATTTATTCTTTGTTGTATCTCGAGCATAAAGGATGGTATTCATTTATTTTGAACATGATGTATGGTTATCTTTTAACTTTTGGATTTATTATGATGACACCACAGTTGTTTATAAATTATAAACTGAAGTCAGTAGCTCATCTGCCTTGGCGTATGATGACATACAAATTTTTAAATACTTTCATAGATGATATATTTGCATTTGTTATCAAAATGCCAACAATGTATCGCTTAGGTTGTTTCAGAGATGGTATGTATAAAAGTGTTATATTTATCTAAATGTTATATGAGATAAGATATCTAATTAACTTTAAATCTTTACAGATATTGTTTTCTTCATTTTCCTGTACCAAAGATGGATGTACAAAGTGGACCATAAACGGGTGAATGAATTTGGTTTCTCTGGTGAAATGGAGCAGCAAAAAAAACAAAATGAAAATTTAGCAATCACTGCAGAACCGGCAGCTACAGATAAAAAAAATGATTAATGTTATATTTAATCTAATTCGGAATTGTAAGAAGTTAGTAAAATGATTGTCTTACAGAAATAATATGTAATAATGTTTTGGTAAACACAATTATGTATTGTCATAAGCATATACATATTTTTACTTGGATTATGATTAACATTATGTCGCCTTAGATACATTATACATATTATAACTAGATCAATTTATTTTAATGGTTCATGACTTTTCCTGCCATTATATATTTAAGGAAATGCAAATAATAGTTTCTATAACAAAATTCACAAATTTGTAAGAGTAATTATGAATATAATTGAGGATTAATCCAGATAATCAAATCAGTTTTTTTTGTCTACTGTATTATAATCTAGTGAAATTTAATGTTTTTACTATATATTTAATTGAGTAATTATGGAATTATCTAAGATGCTCAAAAATGTTTCAGTATTTTACTACTATCTTGACTTTTCTTAGATTTCATTAGAGTAAATGTAATAAATGTTGTGGCTGTGTAATTTCGTTCAAATAGAATTTAAAAAAAAATAGTATGTTTATTTTGTTAGCAAAAGTTATGCATTCATATATATTTTGTTTCTATTAAGTCAAAATACAAGATATTTTGCTTACAAGGTGTGTCCCGTGGGTTATCCCAGTGTATTATCGTTTTTGTAGTAATACCGGAATAAAAACTATCCTATGCGATAAGCTTATGTGTAAAAGACAAAAATACAGCTTTTATAATATTAGTACAATTGAGCTGAATTATTTTATATCTTGAGAGTTTGAATCAATAACTTGTGTTACAAAAATAGCATAAGAAAGTAAACTGTAATATTATACTGCAATTTATTTTTTATGGCACCATTATTAATAAGTGCATTCTATCAGTTGCATTCTTATACTTCTGAACAAGTAAGCTTTTTTAAACTTTTATTCTTTTCTTAGTATACTTAGTCTTAGTATTAAGTATTTGATTTGGAATGTTTCTTAATATCTTTATTATCAATATATTACTGATTTGTAAATTCTTACCTGTGCATTTAATATTTTGAAAATCAACTTCTGTGTCTGTAGTTCTGTCCCTGTCTTCCTCTTTAATCTGATAAGAAATCTATTATTTGTCTGAATTACTAATACATCTAAAAATAGTATTCTTATCTGGTCTGCACTACCACAAACAGTTACTGTTATATTATATCCATGAGACATACATACCGATTTAGATTATTTAAGTGTTTCAATTATACATTTCGATCTTTTCAATAATTATTAATAATTTACAAAATATAAATTTAAATTTATTTGAGGTGTTAATTGTATTTGTTTCGAAAAATAAAAAAATATGCTTTAAGAGTTTTTTTATTCATTGCCTTCAGTACCTGCTCAAATTATATGATACATAATGTAGGAATGAATAACAAAAATATTTGGCGGTTTCCTGCTTAATTAATACAGCAAATATAGCAAGATGTCTAATGACGTCACGTTACGTTGTTGCGTTTGAGTAACGCGAGCTTAAACGTAATATGTTTATACATATGTATATGAATATTCTTATTAATTATTGTGTAAGATCATAGGCCGGGGCAGCCGGGCGCCCAGTGGCCCCTAGCGCCGCAGCGGAAGCATCTTCCGTAGCCGCCGTAGTATGCACCGTTTCTGCCCGGGACGCGACCTCGTCTTCTTGTATTACGATTACCTCCCCCGGTAGCTAAAAAATAAAAGTATTTTTATTCGTTTTGAGCTTTGTTTAACAGGGATTGACATCGTATTAATGTAATAGAGGATTTTCTAATATATTATATAGTTACTGTTAAAACATGTCCGACCTTTGACTCGTTTGATATAAAATTCATATTAATGTGATATTTTTCTTTGGAATTTCTACCAACGTCTAGTATGAGGGGCTACTTTCCGCATTTTTCAGCGGCTGTTAGTTTCGGTAGCAAATGGGTCAACAAGTTTTTTCGAACTCATTGAGCCCATGGCTATTAACTCTACGATTATTTACAATTTGTAGGTCATTAGATTTAATGAAACATTCACTTGAAAATTGAGCATTTACAAGTAACAGTGTAAAATGATCTTTAAATAAGAGAAAAGAAATACACACCGACAGTACCGGCGTGCTGATTGGAATCAGTTGGTTGATTGGGATCGCTGTCAGGTCCACTATCTGAATCGGAGGTGGAATATCTGCGATAGTCCCGGAACCCGAAGATAACTGAGAGGGGACTGCAAACATACATTTAATTTGTATCGAGTTTTTTTTAATACCTTAAAATAACAGAATAAAAATATATTTACATAGATAGGTACATGCTTTCGTTCGTAATCGTTTAACAAACTGTTGTTCACTTTAGCTAAAAATATTGTTACATTCATAATCTAAGATTTCAGAAGTTAATGGGACTATTACTTAGTAAGAATACAGAGTTTTTTTCTGTATTCGGAGGAATACAGAAAAAAACTCTGTATTCTTTGCCTTTAAGGTAGTACGGTAATATTTGTATCTAATGAACAGATTTTGTTTTTTTTAACAATAGATTCAAGGCTATGCAATAACAAACAGTTGGAAATGTAACGTCACTAAATTTAGGAATACACGATACGAAACATATTAAAAAAAATTGCAGACTTATCTAAATATATTAAATAAATTACGTGTCATGTTGTTTGTCCGCGAGTGACTCCTAAACTATTGAACCGATTTTAAATTAAATTTACACACCGTGTGCAGTTTGATCTAACTTAAAAGATAGGATAGCTTACATCCCGGTATTGCCCCGGGAACGGGAACTACGCGGGTATACGCGGGGAACGGCTAGTAAGTATAGTAAGTATAGTAAGTAAAGTTAAGTATATAAAACAAAACTCAAAAATGGCTAAGCTGGTTTGATTGAAACTGAGTGGAGAGGTAGCTAAGAAGTTAGAACCAGGGGGAATAAGATATATTTTATCCAGTTCCTGATACACTTACTGCTCGTAGTCGTCCGGGGCGTCCCAGACGTCCGCGTCGCTGTAGTAGTCCTCCTCCGACCCCTCCGCGTCCTCGCTCTCGGTTTCGCTCCAATCGTTTTCGGACGTGCTTCCTCTTCTAATTTAAAACGAATTAATAATAATAAATAATGGGCTGTTTATTACTTACAAATATATATCTAAAATATACATGTATAATTATCAATCTATGTATGTATTTGATTTTTTATGAACGCGGTTGGTAACATACCTAGTTTTCCAATTATAGCACTAGAGCACATTATACGCCATAATGCTAAACGTTGAATGTTTCAACAACAGCAACGCTTCGCATTGTGCGAGCACTCTCAAACTAACACTAATTCAGGTTCCAATTATCGTTAGCATAATTCGGCATTGTACGCCACTGAGGCGCACTATGCTCTATAATTGGAAGACTAGAATAATCATTAGTATTATAACTATTTGTAATCCTTGTCATTATATACATAACCATTATTGGTATTACAGGTATAAAGGAGGAATGAACTTGTGTGATGTAATGGTAAATAGCTGGCATACCGGCTTCTCCCTGTGCTGGGCCGCCGCTCTACTTTAAGCTCGAGTTCTGTGAACAACACAGCTTCATAAAGTACTTTTACTATTATTCCACTATGTATGTTGTATTCTGTCATGAAACAGATACTGAACAGTTTATCAAAAGTAAACAATATTTTAATAATATATTTCCCATATAGTCATATAACAATGATAATTCATAAAGAAGTGGGTGGGTACTGACTTTTATTGTGCTTGTTGCATTTTAAATTAGTCTTTATGATGAAGGAAGTCTACGATTTATCAAACTTAAAAATCATATTTATTGAGCTATTACTACAAAAATAAACTAATATTTGTATAACAACACTTAATAGCGAGTACTAGTAGTTGAATCAGATTGTTCATGAAGCTGTCTTGTCCACAAAACAAAAAAATAAATAATATAAACCTATAATACCATATGATCATACCTTCTCTGCTTTTGAGCATGGCTTGACGTTTACTTTTCATTTCATCTGTTAGATTTTGTACCATTTTCTCAATAAATGAATCTAAAACCAAGCTTCTACATTCCGACGTTATTGGAGCCCTGTAAAAATTTTGACTTATTACATTCTTTATTATCTTTTAAATTTATTTTTGTGATTGAGTGGGTTCTGAATTAAACCTGCATATGGGGCAATCTTTCTTTTTCTTCTTCCATGTGGAAATGCAGTATTTGCAAAATGTGTGTGAACAGTTAAGTGTAGTGGCGGCAACAAATAATTCTGCACAAATGCTACATTGTAGTTCATTTTCCATTATTTCTCCAACCTCTGCTAATGTGTTTTCTTTCGATGTTCCTGAATCGTTTTTATCTTTAATATTATCTCCAACATTTTCCAGTAATTTTTCTTTTTCACTTTCAACACATTTCAATTGATTTTTAACCTAAAATTTTTATAAAGAATTTGGTAATAGAAGTTGGATAATTTATTGAATATACAAATTATAGTTACTAAGTAGAAGCAATGTTGTTTTAACTATATTTAATTCCCACAAACCTTCTCTAACTGCTCTTGTAAAGAATTTATGACTTGGCCTGATTGATCAGATTGCTGTTGTATTCTTTCAGCTGCTAAAACAGCTAATTCCACTTCCCTTGCTTCTACTCGCATCTAAAAATATATACGAATTTTCTAATTATTTACAAGTAAGCACTAAATTTAAGATTATAAACTCTAAGAATGCTATAAGGGTTTAAAGTTTACCTTCAGTTGTTCCACTGATTTTTCAGCATCTTCTTTCGCTGATAGTAAGAGTTTCTGAATTTCTTCTCTTTCTTGTACCTAGTCAGCAAAGAAATATTTAAAGAAAGATTGTTGTTACTATCCTGAATATATTTAACACAGTAAATATACGGAATTTATATTTGATTTTTCATTGTGATTGGTAAAGATATTTGAATTTTTTTACATAATAAAGGTATGTCATTACTATAAATTCTGCCAAGTAAGATTTTTCTTCTTTAAGTCTTAGAATAGGTAAAGTTATTTATAAGACCACTATCCCACTAACTTTTATAGCGTTGGAAATTATTTTAACTGATTTATATAAAATTAGAAGACAAATATTTTATTTAAAGATTGCATTATGGATTATAAGATTGTACACTAAGTTTATTCTACCAATTGATTCATTTTCACTCTATCTTCACTTGACAATTTTTCCATCTGTTCTTTTTGATTATACAGCTGTTGCTCAGCTTCTTGCCTCTGTTTTTCCGTTATCTCAATCTGTTTCTGAAGGTTTTCTTTGATCTTGTTGTGCTCTTGCATAATTGTTTCTTCCCTAAGCTTTTGTTGTTCAGCCAATTCATTTAATTCCTTTTAAGAAAATAACGTATAAATGGTTTAAAAATTAATAAATCAAAACATAGACTATACTCTACTGACTTCTAAACATCTTTTTACTTACTTTTTCTTTTGCCAATCTCAATTGTTCCAGTTCGTTTTGCAACATTTGTTCTAATTCCATTTTCTCCTTTAATCGAAACTCTTCTTGTTCCTTTATTTTGTCTTCTAATTTTTCAAGCAGACCTCGTTTTGATGAGCTCTCTCTATTAAGTTCAGACAGAAATTCTTCTCTTTCTTTGAGTAGTTTATCTTTTAAAGCTTTATTTTCATCCAATAGCTCTGACTCCATCTCATTGTGTTTCTTAATTTGTTCCTAAAAATAGATATTAAGTAATATTTATTATATTGTTTAAGCTAAGACTAATACATCATTGTTTAGAAATATAAAACATGGCTACATATTAAAAATACTTAATAATGCAACAAGTTATAAAGCTTATAACAAGTAAAATAAATACAACAAACTCAAATATACAATTTGGGAGCAACAGAAACAGTTTGATATAATTTATCTCACCATCAATTCTCTTATTTTCAAGTTCATTTCATTTTTCAAAGCTAAAGCTTGTTCATTCCGTTCTGCTAGTAAGACTGACTTTTGTTTTTCCACTTCAACCCTTTCTCCTTTAAGATTTTCAATTTGTAATGAATACCCCTTTTCAAGTTGTTCCAATTTTCTATTCATCGATTTATGAAGTTGTTTTTTTAGTAAAAGGTTTGTTTCTTGTATTTGCTTCTGTTTATGTATTTTATCTTCCAAATGTTTAATTTCATAGTTTTGTGATTCTTCAAATTTTTCCTTTACATCATTTACAATAAACTCATCCTCAGCATCTTCTAATTTAATTTTTTTCAATGGGGGACCTTCATCTTGGCAAATAAACTTATATTTAAATTCTTCTGTAGGTTCTAGTATAATAATGTCGTCATTGATGAGTTTTTTGATAGAACCTTTTCTCATTTTAATACCATTAATCTGAATACCACAACTACTATGATCTTCTATGACCCAATAATTATCTTGCGCTTTTAAGGTACAGTGGCTTCTAGAAATATATAGAGACGGAATAACAATTGAACTATTTAATCCTCTGCCTATAGTAAACTGAAAATATGAAAGTTATGAAATAACTATAGTTTTGATGTAGGCTGTACATCAAAGTACATACCTGTAAAAAATATTATACTTACTTCTTTCGAAACTATTTCTATTTGTTTCAAGTTTTTGAAATCTGGCTTTAAAGGCTTGCATGATATTAGAACCGGGAAGGCTTCTTGCATTTTCAAATATTATAAATTTACCGATTCCGATCATTAAATAAACATTATTAACAAAACGTTTGAAATTTGACATAACAATAACATACAAGTGACATATGTCAAAAATAACATAATTGGTAAGTTCCACTTATCGTACTCAACGCTCGCGACTATTAAGACTATTAAATCAACGTTATATTATCGTCAAAATCAAAAACACTGTAGACGTTATAGGTGAATATTATTGATAGTATCATAGAAAGTACATTTTAAGCGTTATATTATGTTATTATTGTAAACATATGTGATATCTGGAGGATCACCAGTTGATCAGTGACCGCCAATATGGCTTCCGCAAAGGCCGGTCAGCTGGTGATCTTCTAGCTTATCTCACACACCGTTGGGCACAGGCCCTTGAAAGTAACGGGGAGGCATTGGCAGTTAGCCTGGATATCGCTAAGGCCTTCGACCGGGTCTGGCACAGG
>DWAJ01006198.1:0-10643 GCA_018238005.1 Eurema mandarina | reverse complement strand
TATCAGATAGAGTGATTCAATGGGAAGGTTTATGTGTATAATAATTGGGGTTAAAACCGCGGCGCGCAGCTAGTTATTATCTATGTATATCTATATCTATACTATATAAAGAAGTAAAGTTTGTGTGTTTGTTAAATCGTAAGGGGTAATCTCGAGATCTAATGAACCAATTTTAAAAATTCTTTCACCAATAGATAGCCACATTATTGCTGAGTGTCATAGGCTATATAAAAAAGGATTGTTAACATTATGCCCAATGAGGTGCCCAGCGGGCACGGGTCCGCTAGTTATAAAATACAAACACAATTTAACTGTAGCCATACAAATTACAAAATTTGCTGTTGTGATGATGTTGTTTCCCGTAAAGTATTCTTTCAGAAGCTTTATATATATACTACAGCTTTAATTGTTGAGTGAAGTGGTATTAACACTATCCTTTTTTTCAGGCGGCGCAAGCGGAAACCAGGTGCAGCTAACGCAGAACGCATGTGTGGGAAAAAAAGAGCTGATCTTGTAATTCAAAATCGCAGTGTTCGACGCCTTTCGAAGGGAGATGGAGAGGCTTAGTGATGATATATCTCGTCTTCGCATAGGGCGAGAAAGGCCTTTGTACCATCCCGAGATCGAAGACTTAATGTCGGAATTTAAGGACGATGTCATTTTGACGTTGGATAAGATGATATCGGATTTTTTGGACGATTGCGAGGTGATGTTAGTTGAGAAATTGGCACGGTTTGAGGAGCGTCTAGAAGGTTTGTTAATTTCGCTTGAATCAGACGCGGCATTGACTCCAGCCGTTCTAGGCACGGAGGGAGAGGACTTAGTTTCAAACAAAACGGCTAAGTCAAAAAAGACTGCGTTAGCCGCCTCCACATCTAGAGGTGGGACACCTTTAAGTGAGCAGAAGCCAATTGATGAGATTCCAAAAGTGGTTAAGCGTAAGGGGCGCAAGAAGAAAAGCAAGGGTGCTCCTGTGTCTGCGCCTCGCTATGTGCGTACTGTTTATTTTGATAAGGAGCTACTAGCTGAGGCAGAAATTCTCCGGGATTGGATCGTGTCGTCATATCCGCCGGGTACGATAAACCGTAATGATTGCGTAAAGGTGATACCCACTGTCAGGTGGCAACCCCTTTTAAGAGAACAGCCGTATTGGTGGTCTCGCGAAATAGAGGAGCTTCGCGCGGTGAGCATTGCCTCTCGTCGTGCTTTTACTAGATATCGGAGGCGGAAGGTCCGGTGCGAGGTAGTCGAGCGTCAGCTTCACGAAACCTATTTGAAGGAAAAGAAGGCAGTGCAACTGGCAATCGCCGCAGCCAAGGCGGCGGGAGATCCTGGAGGCGAGGTCTGAACTTCACTTCCACTGCTTTTTACTAAGCAGTCAAAGCATTAGCAAAATGTGAAGTGAAGTGAAGTGGCGTCAACATATAATGTACCCGGTTAGTAAATAAAAATTACTTGGTGGACATTATTAGACTATGAGCATATAAGTTTAAAATGGTTATTGAAAATTTGTTCATCCATTTGTGAATTCATATACCTTAATGTAAGTAAGTAATGTGATTAAACAATCCTTAATGTAAGTAAGTAATGTGATTAAACAATCCTTAATGTAAGTAAGTAATGTGGTTAAACAATCAGCTGAAGAAGAAGCACTCCAAATAACTTTACGGTAATAATATTTGTTGTCTTTAACTAGTTTTTCATTTAATTTATTTACCCGTTTCAAAGCTTAATATCTTAAAGAATTACATCATAGCATAATTTTAATTTCATTTTAGTTATTTTGAGTTTTGATTTATAGTTTAAAAATATATATGTGATTAGATTGAGATATTACTGGAAAAATATAAAAAAAATATTTGAGAAGTCTTAGTCTACTTAAAGCATACTAAGTGAAATAAAGCTATATATACTGTAGTTTTATTGTAAATCTCTAAAACCATTTCTTATATTGTAACAAAGTCAGACATTACATTTAGTTAAAAACACTAATTAAACTGAGACACCTATTACTTTTGTCATAAAAATGGCTGGCTAGTGGGCTTTTTGATCTCTTCGAACATCTTTTACTTGTGCAACCTGGGAAAAACTTATTTTCCTATTGTCCTTTTTCAGCAGATGACAAACAACCAACTTGTTTTTGACCCTTGAGTGACAATATCTATAATAGCCGGACTTTTTGGTACAGTTCTTACACCGGTGTCGTCGACGTTATAAGTTCTTTTACGTCACGTTTTCCACAACACTTTCCGATAAAGTGCAATCTCATTTGTTAAAACCCATAGCCATCTCTGCAGAAGTTGGCTCAAGTCGACTAAATGAACAGTCAGGAAGCTTATTTAGGAATCCCATGAGTCAGTCTTCTCCAGCCATTCCAGTTTCTGTGTTGAATGGGTTCTCAATATGGTTTCTATCAGCTAACTGGAAAGCCAGGGGTGGCTTTCTCTATTATGGAATGTGCTTTGTTTCCGTCATTTTGTGTATGCCCATTTATCAAGAAAATATCTTGTATTGAGTTAATGTTTAATGTTGAAATCCCTAAGTGGTACATTGTAAAAACGAGTCCCCTTTTATTGTTGTACACAGAAACAATTAACTGAATAAAAAATTAAGTCACAACCAGGATTTTATAAGCAATTTCTGCCAGATATAAATATAGACAAGATCTTATTTCAATATATCCCTTGTGGCTCAAGCTTTCATGCTAAAAAAAAGAATGTAGTTTTCCGTTCTTTTGCATAGGAATAGTAAAATTGTAGCAATTTTGCCTAGACATAAAAAAACCGATCAAATTCCTAATTGGCATGGTAAGACGGCTTGTAAGTCGTAGTCGTACGTATGTACGAAGATGTCAAGATGTCGAAATGTCGAAGATGTCGAAGAAGCTCGAATCGTATGATGAATTCTTTTATATCTATTTTTTTTTGAATTCGACTTACTCTTTCTTCTTGGTGAATCTTATAAATGGTATTTAATTTATTCTTCTAATGCATTTTCGTATGAAACACATTGGACGCAAAGGTCTTTCTTTGGCATAAAAAGCTGTGTCCCTGCCAAGCGCACAGGTGAAAAATGTTGATTCCTCAGATTGCATTAATAATTTGGCGGCAGGCACTGTGCCGAGCCTGTCGCCCGTTAGTAACCGTTTGCAGAAACATTTGATTTAATAACGCTAGTCAACAAAAAACAATTTTTGCATGTAACGTGAAAACTTTAGTCTAGTAATGTTTAGGACAGGGATAAGGATACTAGAAATAAAATTAATCTACTTCAAATACGAATAGTTTCTTGTAATACCATTTTATTACATTTCAGACATTTTGAATTTTTATGAACAAAATGAAGTTATTTCGATTTATTGCTTCATTAATATGAATTTAATTTTATGATTTTGGTCTGTATTTTGCTTCAGGAACAACTCGTTTCATGTCCAACAGTAATCCGCTAACATACGGGGGCTCCACTTGCCCTGATATCGTTTTTCTTTGGTAGAAATGTCTTGATGGAATCTTTCAGCGTGTTCATCGCTGACGGCGCCCAAATTGATGATGATTGATGAAAATGATTTCCTTGAACATTGGAAGTTACTCTCATGAAAGAATCCCAAGCTAATTTTTCTAAATTACTAAGCTTTTCTTTTAATATATCATTTTTCATCTATTTCCTGATTTGGGGGCCATTTGCCCTCTTTAATTTTTGCTCCACTCAGCTTACAAAATTTTTCTTTTAATTATAAAAAGCCGTCACCACTCCTGTGAAGTGTAAGCATGTAAGTATGTAAGCTCGTAAATGTGGTAAAAATACATTCTCAGCTCAGGCTGCACCAGTGGATGGTTTTTGATATTTTTTTGTCCTGGAGTAAGAGTTTTTTGGGCCAGTTTTGCTTAACATAATGATTGTTTCGGTCTCTGCTATCCCACTCACGCTGAGTTTTGAAAGTTATGTCACCACAAATGTAACAGAACTTGTTAGGATCGTCTGGGGTATTGATGCTTAAGCTCACTCGTACAACCTATCAGGTGTCGTGATAACTGATAACAATTTTTGGTGATTGTAAACTGGCCCGAGCTGCTAGGCGTTTGGAATTGCCGCGAAGACAACCTTAAAACGCCTAGCAGACATGTGAAGTAGCATGAAAGTGAAATTATGCATGGACACCAAAATCTTGCTTGAAATGGAAGAGATTAATGAAATTGTCTGGTTTTGAAATGTTGTGAAGCCCCGTCAGTGATAAAAATATATCTGTCTATCGTTATGTTGTTTTCATGAAGATGTTTATGCAGTATTGTTTGAAAGGTGTAGAAAGTTGCAGTATCGAGTTTTAAGTCATCGGATATCATCACTATACTCAAACACTGTTTTAAATTATTGTCAGTTTGTAATGAAATCAAATAATTGTTTGAAAATCTACGTGCAAATATTGTGTTGCATTTTGTAGCATTAAAAACTGCGTGATCCTGTATATCTAAAGGTTTCGTATGTTGTTTTAGAATGATGTCCTTTATTTACTGTTGTCGAATCATAAGTAATCAGGCAGGTATCGAAAAGGTTTGTTGTATTAAATATCGGAATAAATTTTAACATGCGGGTTTTTAAGGCATCTATGTGGTATCCACAATTTGAATTCTTTAATTTTCCAAGACATTCTTGCCAATTCCAATATATGATTTACAGGGGAAAGTGTAACACATTTGCATTTTTCGCCAGTGCATGGCAGGTCTTTCAAAACCCACCAGCACGTGGCTAGATTATAAAATGCTACTAATTTGTGGAAAGATGATGTAAACATTTTTTTTATTGTTAGAATGGCCTTGATTGGATTTGCCAAACAGCTAATGAGAAATAAAGCGGCTTTTGTTGTACTGCCTGCAATATTTTGTTATTTTCTTAACTTTTGTTTTTGCTCGGGTCATAACATTACATTGTCTGTAACTACTGCAGTTGTTTTATCCAGACTATATGTGTATACCTGCACAATCTTCATTTAATTATTCAGCGATAAAGTCACGATTATGACGCTGATCCAGTGCAACGGTAGCTATGAAACGAGACATCAGTTTGTTATCTTGCATATAATGAGAAGTATATATAGCTCGTAGCAGTCATCATCTCACTCTAAATATCGCAGTTGAATGCCACATGATCTACATTATCAAATATCATCAACTTTCAGACACATTACGCTATAATAGTCATCGAATTTTGGTTTAAGGGTATCAAATGAATTTTAAGTTATGGACAAGCTTGATGCATCAATTTTTTAAACCCACGTCCTTTCACAATATCGGACAGTCTTTTATTAACACAATAAAATAAAGCAAACATTTGTAGAGTTTCATCTAATCTATCGGAATAAGAGTATTTTCGTTCTATTAATTGTATAATTGAAAGTTGCCTTTTTTTGGAAGTTCTGCATATGTTATTATGTTATGGAAGTGTCACATTGCTTATTTTACTACAGTTCTTGGCTTATTCTATAACTTTTATTGTGCTTGACCTATAACGCTATTTGGCTATATGACTTGGTGAATTCGGCAGTTCTAAGTGGTAACTTGTTTTTTATCTCCTTGTACACTAAAAAGATAAAAGATAATACGTAAAATAATCAAATTCGTAGGCCTACAAAATACTATAAAACTCATTTTAGGTTATGTTACATCGAACACAAAATCATTAAAAAAATTACCTTGAGGCATCAGAATTAGAGTGTTTCCTTTAATGTTTATGTTTGACGCATTCCTTGACGTCTTTATGCTTTTGAAACAAAATACTTACATTTTACTTCGTCATTGTTTATCTTGACAAAATACTGCCAATCTTCACTCTTGGTAGGCGGCTTTTTTTGAAAAGTACCTAATAACTCAAATTCCGATACACAGAATGATAGTGAGTATATTTAAATATTCATAACTCAAATAACAATATCGCAAGAAAATGAATAAAAAATTAAACAACAAGTAAAACTGTCAATCAAGTCAATTCAACTCGACAACGAACGAACCAAGAGTTCTTTTTTGTATTTTTTCATCAATTTATTGCGTGTTGTATGCTATGCATTCCATGTAAGACTATGGACTATTCGAGATGACTGCGCACTGGAGCATTATGCAAGATTATTTTGATTTTTAGACCGTTTTGGTAGTTTGCATAACGCTTGAGAAATTCTGAAACAGATTTATTTATGTAAGGTATAATGGTTGGTTTACACGCGTGCCACGCAGCCCGGGAAGCAACCTGGCAGGCAGCACGGCAAGTAGCCTTGCTTTTTATTTAGCAACGCTCGCGTTCAAAACGACATGCAACGAGCACGAACACAAGCACGAGCGTGTGAACGGCTTGTTCGTCTGTTTGCATGTGCTCGTGCGTGTTTTCAAACTGGAGATCTGTGGGAATTATTGGGATTCGTGGGATCATTACATTTTCACCCTTTCCTACATCGGTTAAGATAATGGCGCTAATGATATTGCGGTCAAGTTATGTGACACGAAGTCTCGTTTCATTACATAATGTTGGGGCATCCAAATTTCGCATAAGAATGACTGGAAGGCCTAGTTTAAATTGAAGCTTTTGTGGGGGTACACCTGACAGCTCGCGAATTTAGAAACTATGGGATATGATGTGCTTTGTTCTGGGTCTGACTGGGTCTACTGATAAGTACTCTGTTGTGTCTCCTGGTACTCAATATGTCAGGCCCCACAAGTGCAGCTAGTGGCATGAAGTTTTACTATGCCTTCCTCAATTAGAGCTTGTAGAGTTTTTCCACCAGACTTTATTAACCTCCGCCAATCCTGGCTCCTCGCTCTACCACAAATTTCTTTAAACTGAATCGTTGTGTACCAATTGTACTTATGCTTTATGAATTTTCCATGTTCTTCCGATCCTAATTTTCTTTTATGTAATTCTGCCAATATGTATATAATTGGTAAAATTAGCATGTTAACGCTTCCGTCCATGATTACGCATTCTCAGGCGGAATTTTTGGTTTCGTTAATTTAAATATACCTCCATAACCTTGAAAATATCAGTATACGTACTCAGAATATAGATAAAACAATTTTCATCAAAAATTCACCGAAAAAAAATCCATATATTATATTATATTATATATTAAATGAAAATACGTAATACTGCATGCGAAGTTAATTTATTTTTTGCTCTTTAGTTTGAAGTCGGTTTATTTTTGTTAAAAAATATTGTTCTATTCTATGTATTTATTCATCCAATTGAACACCTCAGAATACAGAAAAACCCAGAAGCCGTCATCGCAGTTTGGTATGGAATCTTTTACTACATCTGACCGGCTCAATCCTAAGTTGATGGACGTTATAATGTGGCGTCCAAACTACCGAGCAATATTCAACTTGACTTCTTACGTAACTTTTATAGGTATAAAGCAATTTTTGTAAATGGATTCCGAAATAGTTCCATGATGCCAGTTCGTATGATAAATGCTAGCATTTTCGATGATTTGTTGATGATATTGTCAATCTGAGGCAAGAATGTTAACTTGGAGGCGAAAGTTACTCCCAAATCCTTAATCTCCGTTTTTCGCTGAAGTGTAATCCCAGCGATGCGGTATTGATTGTCTTGGATGGAGATTACGTGTGAAAGTGATTGAATCGCATTTGTCTGTATTTAGGGACATTTGGTTTCAGTGGCACCAGCTGTTTATAGCATCAAGATCTTTTTGAAGAAGATTTTCATCCGAGGGGGGTTTTATTATTGCTCTGCATAGCTTAAGATCCTCTGCGAAGAGGTAAGCACTACTGTGCTTTATATAAGAAATAATGTCATTAATGAATAGGTTAAAAAGCCAGGGGCCTAGGTGGGAACCCTGGGGCACACCTGAGGCAGCCGTGTATTCGTATGATTTAAATCCCTTGGCCAAAACATATTGAGTTCTACCCGATAAATACGACTGAAACCATTGCAACAAAGTACAATAAATGTCATATGATTCTAATTTAAATAATAATATAACGTGAGAAACTCTATCAAACGCTTTTGCAAAATTAGCATAAACTTGTGCTCCACCATCTACTTCGATTACTAATTCATTATGGTAGGTGACTAGATTAGTACTTGTTGATCGAGATTGCATGAATCCATGTTGCACACTTTGAAATATGTTTGGTAAAATTTTTATCCATATAAACTAAAGCTTCGAATAACTTGGAAAAGACAAAAGCCAAAAAAAAGTTGGAGACATATTCCTTATTACTACTCTTGTGAATGGGACTACTTTAGCGGACTTCCATGCGTTAGGGAAGGTGCCCGTAGATGACTTTTTTATTGTAATGTAAAAAGTAAGACTTAACGATATGGCACATTTTATATCAAGAAATCGGTAATACTTAAACAATGAATATGGATATTTACAGTTTTTTTCCTAATGTGTCTGTTTCTCGAAGATGTAATTAGCGATAGTAATTTTACCATAATACATAGCCGAGGAATATCCGTCGGGGGCTGCCAATAACCCAGGTAAAGTTTTTCTAATGACGTGAATACAACATAAAGCTCCATCCAACATGATGTTGGAACGGGCTCAAAGAGCCGTTCTTAAAGTTGCTACATGCAAACGTATGACTACGATATGGCTTAGATAATAAAAGAAGAAAAGACAGAGTAAATATTCTTCAGAAGAATAATACTAGATTAGGCCAGCGGCATAGGGCTTCTCTTGGCCCCTTTATTTATGACAGGTTGGTAAAGGATATCCCTTCTCTACCCTCTATGAATATGGGGGAGGCGGGTGAGGCTTTGTGCAACTGGTTACTAAAACTTGACTATGGAATCACTGAGCAACTCCTTGGCAGTGACATGGCATGACACACATTGCATTTAAATATATTTACATTTATTACATTTACATACATACACACACACAGACACACTCTAGTATATATAATTTTATTCTAATGTACAAAATAATACAATCAATAATAAAATTAAATATTAACATATATACATATATTTATAATAAACTACATTTAAATTAATACAAAATCTCCATAAAGTAAATATTATTCTTTGTCTAAATTAAATAAGTATTACTAAAACTAAAACTATTGTGCATTTATATAATTTTCGTTGTCAAAGGAAGGATTGCAGGCCTACGACACTAACAGACAGCTAACTTAGTGTAGGTCTGCAGATTCAACCTTTGATCTAATTGTAACTCGTACTCTATTAGTATTGTTATTTTTAGTACTACAAAAATGTAATGGAAAGATTATTGTGAAATATAAATAAATTATTATTATTATTCCGTCGTGGGTATAAATTTTTGTATTTTTTTTTGAATGTTTCCTTTCCTGTTAGAAGGGCTGCATTTGGATTGCTATATCGGTGTTTTTCATTGCGAAGTCCCACACATGACACACAGCTTCGCGAGATATTAATGCGGCTTTCATCGTTCGATGAAATCTTTCGACTTGCCAATATGACTGTGGATGATAAACCGTTGTACGTGTAGAATAACTATTTTTACACGTACAACAAAACAAAACTTAAAACTACACATTTTTTGTTTTTATTGTTTCGACCAACACTCTTTACTTCATGTGTAGCAATCATCGGGAATTGCACTTTGACTTTATGTAAGAACTGCCCGAATTGGATCGGGTTTAGAGATGTACCAGCTTTGGTCTCATCCCTATATACATGTACTAGAAAAGGACCCGTGTCCACATTGGAGCACTTTTTCCCTTCTAGGAACGAGGGGTGAATGTTCCTAAATAGGGGCCTATACGGGTAATGTTAAACGTAGGGATGGTGGCAGAATAATTGCGGTTACCCAAAGCAGGCTCCGAAAAGAATAAGTTAGCTGCGTCTGCTGAAACGAATTCAATCGAAACCAAGTCAACAGACGGCGCTATAAGATCTTTAAGATTATAATATTTAACTTAGTACAACAGTACGTAAACGTGATATTCCTAATTTCATGATTCACGCGTTGAATAGACTTGATTCAAATGAGCGGCTCTGGTCGGTGGTGATCATCATCCGAACCGCACGATCCAATTTTTTATAGTACTTTAACGATGATTTCTGCCTGTTACATTTATAATTTGACCCTGCGATTTGAAGAATTTTAAGTGGCGGGGTTAGACGGAAATTAGATCTTTTGGGGAAATATTTAAATTCCAACTAAGACATAGCCATTGCCTATAACCGATCGTGGCGGAATATTCTTAATGGAAATGACAAGGTGAAAGGGTTCATAAGGATTGGAGAGGCTTGTCTAAACTAATTATTATATTTTCGTACATTAATATTTGAATAAGTATATTGTACTGACTCTCGCATTAACACTGGGTGGACTTGAAGGCACAATTAAAGAAACGAGTTGAAGCTCCTCGATCCTCCCAAACTCGGGTCTTCCACAGAGCAACCCTTGACAGAGAGAGACAGAGAGCAAAATTCCTCCAAATATTTGGAGAGGATTTTGGACAAGGGTTGCCGGGTAGTGTCTGGGTTAAACATTTTTCAGAGCTAAGTAAAAATAAGTATGTCGATGGGTCCTAAGTATATGGGCCAAACTAACAATTTGTTAATTTTGACTTTTTTATGACAAACGCATCCTATTGATATGAATAATCATGTGAGCTATAAAAAAAAAAGGAATTTGCATGGAAACA
>DWAJ01006197.1:0-10644 GCA_018238005.1 Eurema mandarina | reverse complement strand
TGGCACTGCACATGTAATTGCACGCATCGAGCGAATGCACTATTTAATAGTTTTGAGAGTCCTTCATATATGAAAGAAAGATTTAATTAAAACAATCAACGTTAAGCATTATTCCGCATAATGTCTAATAATGCTACAATTGAAAAACTAGATCTGACTCAAACTTTGACTACTTTTTTTAAATATTATACTTCATTGTTTCACTATAACATTGAAAATGAAGTAAATAATAACATATTTTGAAGTCATTTCTAAATAAATCTAAGCCCGTGTTTTGCCATCTGTCGCCAGTTCAACGGAATTAAATTAAACGAAGTTTCAACGTGAAGATAAATAACTTTCTGTTTAAATAATAAATACTAAAACAGTTACGGAAATTGAAAATACTGATATAACGATATTTCGGAGTGAAATTATCTTTTCTATTAAAAAAGTTAATTAAATACTTTTGTGACGAGAAACGTGTTAAAAAATAATCATTTTCAAAAACTAGGGCCACTTTGGCCCACTTTTGGCCCATCTTTCGATCTGTTCTATAAATATACGTTTTTAAATAATTGTAAACTAAAAAAAATGTTCGAAGTCTGTCGAGTGTAGTACAATTTAAAAAGTCGAAATAACTTATTTTAAGTACCTAGGAACTAGGTATATTTTATTCTCGTGGTCTTAAACCCTTTTAGTGCATATAAATCAAGTTAAAATAATAAATTACGTACTCTCCGAGTCTCCAGAAAGCTGTGACATACTAGAATCTAACATGAATTTTATTAAGGTCCTACGCGTCAAGTGAGATTTACGAGCTTAGACAAAAGATTTTACATTTTTGCATTCAAGTGCTGAGGTCAATGACCCGTCTATGTTGTTTGTTTAGTATAATGACGAAATACTTGATAATGTTAAGTTTTGCGATTGAGACGTCTCAGATATAAGCCCTGTCGCTCACACGTCAGTTTGCATACGGTCGACGATACGTAGGGAAAATAAAAAAAAGAAAGAAATAAAAAAACAAGTCTATAACAGTACTGGGAGTTTACATATAGTTTACTACATGAAAAACTTTTTAATCACCATATTAATAAACCATTATATACCAGCACTTCAGAAAGCAGTTCCAATAGAAAAGAACTAACATGAAAGTCAGTTACTCTTAAAAAAAATATACTAACGGTATATAATACACAAACGACGCTTGGCGCAGTGGTAGCATAACTGCTTTTTACGCGAAGGGTCGTGGTTTCGATCCCCACACCAGGAAAATATATTTGTAATTTGCATTTGTATTTTTCTGGGGTCTGGGTGTTGCTATGTAATGTATGTATGTATTTACAAAAAAAGAAAAGTATATATATGTAATTTATTCCGTCATCTAGTTGCCACAACACAAGCTTCTGCTTAGCTTGGTACTAGATGGTGCTGTGTATAAAAATGTCCTGAAATTTATTATTATTATTATTTTTAAACCAGCATGAAAGTCTGTTAGTAGTTCCGGAACTTGCTACTTAACTAACTATACAAAACCTTAGTTAATATTCATAACAACATCCAACATAACAAGAAATAAGCGGTATTTCCTAATAAAGAGAGGCTTTTAATAAAGAGAGAATCTTTTTAAACTCCCAGCAACTCACTTCAGAGCTATCAATCTCCACGGGTGTTCATGAACGGTGAGTATAATAATCGTCAAAAATGTTTAGCGATTGACGAGAATAGCAGCGCATCGGTAGAATCGCGCTCGTTGGTGCGAGAAAGACAACACGACTAGGACAACCAATCAACGCTCGCGCACATGACGATGACGCGCCCCGCGCGCCGCACCGCTACCTCGATACCTTATTTTTGACTTCTGCGCA
Source organism: Eurema mandarina (assembly GCA_018238005.1). Lineage (NCBI taxonomy): Eukaryota > Metazoa > Arthropoda > Insecta > Lepidoptera > Pieridae > Eurema > Eurema mandarina. Next base: position 8,794 of record DWAJ01006197.1, on the reverse strand, counting down.
GGTTTCGTTCACCGCTAAAGGAAATTGACGGTTACTTTACCAATAGTTGGTTCGCCCAATAATTTTGTTCCCTATGTACAAAAAAATAACCTTTTTTTACTTACCGCTTGCGTAACAGAAGTGCTAAGTGAATTCCAACCCTTACACTGAAGTTTCGTTTCTTTTAAAGCATTCACTGTTTATCTCAGACGTAGTTAGAACAAAGCAGAATTAGCTAGTTTAAAATAAAAACGTCGCTCTTCGCGCGTCACTATCTTAATTAATTGTATAAAAGATTGCACTATAGTATTAAACTCGGAGACTCTTAGAAAAGAACACACACAATGAATAATGTTTATCTTTGTGCCAATTATTTTTATTGTTATTATGTTATAAAATTTCTATTGATTCTTACGGAGTATTTGTGTGTGTGTATATGTGTATGAAAATGAATGAATGAAAAAATGAAAATGTTATATAACATCAGTATTCTATCTTTAAACGAACTAGCTGTGTCCCGCGGTTTTACCCGCGTAGCTCCCGTCTCCGGAGCAATACCGAGATATAAAGTATCCTATATGTTAATCCAGGGTATTACCTATATACATACCAAATTTCAACTAAATCGCTCTAGCCGTTTTTGCGTGAAAGAATAACAAACATACATCTATATAAACTTTCACATTTATAATATTGGTAGGAAACATGACCTGCTTCAACGAAGTCGGTTATAACCTATTTCGCTTATCTAGTGAGGCTATTTACAATTTTATGGTCTAAACTAGCTTCTGATTTATTAACAGCAAATCGTAATAGCTCGTAGAGGCATTTTCCAGCTTGTGGCCGGAAGGGCCTGCTGTTGAAAATGTGGAACAAACATGTAAACCCTGAAACAGCTGCAATTTATTATAAAACTAACTGTGCCTCGCGGTGTTACCCGCTTAATTGTCGTTCTCGGGCAACACCGGGATATAAGGCATCCTTTAATTTAAAATCGGTTTACGAGTCAATCGGGGACAAAAAGCGTGACACGTTATTTATATGTATTAAGATATCATTATATACGATACGATATTTATGATGCGGCCTATTTTTGGAATTTTAAAGAGTCTACAGAGACGATTATTATTATTATTCTCAACTCGCTAGCCCGACACGACTACGCGTACGTATATATAACTAATCCAAATTTTTTGCACAAAAATCCTTAGCGATATTCCATTCTACAATCCCGAAAACCCGGATAAAATGATTAAAGGCGTAATTGACGTTTCTCTAGATCTTTTTTCTTGGCATCGGGCAGGTCACTTTTTATTATTAGCCCCGGTAACTCCATGTCAGATGGAGCGAGGAATCGCTGAATTAAGAGATTATCCGGACCCGTGTTAGCCGGGTTATCCGGGAATACGGAAACGGTTTGCGAATCTGACAGCCTTTGCGTTAAGGAATCAAGTTGTCTTTTCATACCTTTTTTGGAAAAAAATCACGACGAAATAGTAAAGATAATAAATAAAATACCTGGTCATATCTATACTAATTTAAAAAGCTGAAGAGTTTGTTTGTTTGTTTGTTTGTTTGTTTGAACGCGCTAATCTCAGGATTTACTGGTTCGATTTGGAAAATTCTTTTTTTATTGAATTGACCATTTATCGAGGAAGGCTAACAGGCTACATAACATCACGCAGCGACTTATAGGAGCGAAGATATAATGGAAAATGTGGAAAAAACGGGGAAAATTATTCATCTTTGAGGGCTTCCTTGGCGTGCGCTGCGAAAACGGTTCAAGATACAAAATTAATATGTATGAAAGAATTATTCCTCTTTAAATGACCTAAAAAGGAGTCTGTGACAGTATAATATGTCTATCTTGAATCTATCTGAAGTCGCGAGCAACAGCTAGTTTAAAATAAACAGGATAGCGTTGACCATAACTGAATGTTGTCTAAGATAGAGCATTCTTCATTTCAGGATCCCGAGATTGTTTTCATTGAGAACCTTACCTACTTTTTCAATTACAGAGCATAGTGCGTCATTTCAATCAATGTCAATTTAAAGAAACACATTAGTTTAATTTCTGGCACTGCACATGTAATTGCACGTGTTAGAATAGTATGAATATACTACGCTTAATAGAGCTTTAATACATTTTTCATATGTTTTATGGTCACTTACCATGCTGCATTCATACTATTCTAACACACGCATCGAGCGAAAGCACTACTTAGTACTTTTGAGAGTCCTCGATATATGAATGAAGAAAGATAGTAAAAACATTAAAGTTATGTAGAAAAGTGGAAAATAACGTGAAAAACTAGGAAAGGCTCCGGATAGGAGTTCCACAATTTTACAGTACCGTACGTAAGAAAAATATAATTATTAAATATCGTTTGAATTTTTTCCAACTCTGATGGAAAGTGGTCATCGCTACCCATAAACACTCGAGGAGCTTGACAGCTCTGGAGAGAGTTGCCATCACCTTAAACTCAAAATTAGACTAATCCAATACCATTTCATAACTGTACGCAGTTTCTATCTGTAGCATTTGAACTCATAAGGTACCGCAATGAAAAATATTCCTTTGTTCATTACAAGCAGAATTAAGATACACTTTTATTCAGCACATATACAAAGCTGGAACGGATTCGCTGTTAACAATCCTAGATTTTTATAGCGTCGGAGCTCGGAAGCCACAGGGTGTTTTAATATCTGTGGTGCAAGTGTTGAGAAAGTAACATTGCGTTAAATTAAAACAAAAATTAAACAAACTAAATAAAAAATACCTTATTAATATAATAACAGTTACAAAAAAAATTATCCAAACTATCTAATGGCATTCGCTTTAAGACGTTAATCTCCACATATATATTGCTATTTATTATTGCAAACTCAACCGCGTAATAACTGAAAATCCAAGACCTAATATCATTGTGCCCTTAATACACTTTTTACACGATGTTCATTAAAATCGGTTCAGTAATCTTATAATTACGAAAAATACAAACATATATATACATAGATTGTCAAAATATTTGACTTAGACCTAGATTAGTAAAAACGAAATTAAGAAATCACACCTTTAGAAACAAAGTGGAAACAACGGTTCATTCTTTAATTACTGCAAAAAGAGCGCAATAAAACCTCCTTAGAAAGATAAATAAAAAAAAAGTTTAATTAACTGAATAGCTGAACAAGAAGTTAATATATGACGGCGCTCGCGTTAAGACATTTCAATCTGCACATATTTTGCTTAAGTCTCGGTATTTGTGAGTTGTTAAAGAATGTGGCAGTTTAAGTGATAAGAGATTAGCTGGTTACTGCTAGTAATAATTATAATAGTTTTATAATATAGTGGGCAAACGAGGTTATTTAAAAAAAACAACCATCAGAGTTTCTTGCCGGTTCTTCTCTATAGAAACTGCCTTCCGAACCGGGGTTAAAGGTTTTTGTAACCCTTTTAAAAAGATTCACGTAGTTTTCCCCTTACGTTCTGGTTTAGTATAAACATTATGTTTTGTCTAAAACTTCTTATAATGACGTAATTACAATAGGACAAACAGTCTGTTCCTATTAATTCACCTTAATTAGAAATAAATGGCTGAGTGCGTTTCGGTACATTCATAGAATAGGGTTTAAATCCGCTTATAGTAAATTACGCTATTTTAGTACTAAATTTTCTAAGTCCATCTTTAAAGGTGACCTTTACAACTAATATTTTCTTCAAAAACAAACAAATCGCTGCATCTCATGACTTCAATATCGAAATAATTGCCCGTGAATTCATGAAATGGTTCCGCGGCTATGCGAGGCACTTGATTATTTAAAATTTATGAATCTGCCAACTGGATATAGGTTTACATTTGTTTGTCGTGTTGTTCACTTGACTGCTATATGATATTATTCTATTTGAAGAACAATTTCAGTTCCTGGAACAAGATCTTATGTATCGAATGTCTGGATACAACTCAATTATATTAATTATAACAAGTTGAAAAGTCGTTTTATAAAGGACAAAAAAAATTCAATAGAAATGATAATTTCAAATAATAGTCTTCAGAAAATCAGATTTGATTGATTCAGTTTGTCGTTCATATACCGATGATATTAAGAAGTAAACATTATTTATTATTAAAGCGATGGACAACTACAAAATTAAGGTATGGTTTGAGGATAATAAACAGCCTTAAAGCCGATAGGACTCCCAACTCCATTAACCACCACCGTCACCACCACAGTTGTACCACTGTTATAACAGCTGACCCAATCCTAATAACTGTAATAACGTATATGGTATTGCTGGATGTAAATCGAGTATCGTCAATAAAAACAGCCTCCAATCAATACGTGCGTTTATTACAGCTTACAATACAATACTAAACTATGATACATATTATGTACTGGCACAGTACATCCCCCTTTATTTTAAACAATATACTCTTACAATAATAATAAAAAAAGATACAATACAACACTAAACTATGATACATATTATGTACTGGCACATAACTCAGATCTGATAAAATATGATATTTTTTGATTAATTCACATCCACCCATTTCAGAAACCTTTAAAAATAACCACAAATAACTCTCCATACCGCATCTAATCCGAGCCTATTATTTGAAGATTACAGCAGATAAATATGTCGCTGTGACCCAAATATTGACGACCATGAAAACAGAGAAGGGCGGGTTTTGGCAAAAGAAATCGGCACACTCGATGTACCAGTGAAAATACATTTGGAACATTGCCTAATTTTATTAGCAAAGCCTTTCACGTTAGCGTTGACAGTTTTGAACGATAAGCTGACGTTACTTTTAAGCTGTGCGTTTTTATAAGCTTGCAGTTTTTGTTTCTTTCTGACAAATAAGGCTGAATTTGACCCATTTCGCATTTTATTAGCAAAGATTTTGACAAAACTGTGATCAGTTTTGAACGATAAGCTGACGTTACTTTTAAGCTGTGCGTTTTATAAGCTTGCAGTTTTTGTTTCTATTTGTCAAATAAGGCTGAATTTGATCCATTTTTCATTTTATTAGAAGATACTTTCATGTTAGCGTTTTCTGTTATAAAGGATAAGATGAAGTTAATTTTGAACTGTGCCCTTTTAAATCTTTCATTTAAGTTGTAAAGTTTTTTTCTATAAGTCAAATATTTCAAGCTGATTTGAGTTTATTTCTCTGTGTCTGATAGAAATTTAGAACACAATATCGCAATAATAATCCTTTCACAACGCTTTTGCAGTTATAAGCTTTTATTGATGTTTCTTTATTAAGTTCAGCTATTTCAAGATTTTGGGCCTTCAGAGTCTCACCGAGGTGTATAGTAACCGTCAATTACCTTTAGCGGTGAACGAAACCTGCGCAGAAGTCAAAATAAGGTATCGAGGTAGCGGCGCGGCGCGCGGGGCGCGTGATCGTCGGGTGCGCGAGCGATGATTGGTTGTCTCAGTCGTATTGTTTCTCGCACCCACGAGCGAGATTCTACCGATGCGCAGCTGTTCTCGTCAATCGCTGAACATTTTTGATGGTTACTATTATTATAATACATACTAATAATATTTATTTTTAATTTAATTATGGCATAAATCATTCTGACTGATAACCATGATGTGATGAAATAGGATATTCCATTTTGTATATGTGTATGAAACTACGTGACACAGCTAGTATGTAATAATTATTGATCAGTTTTAACCGACGGCGCCTCGCGGCTCATAGAGGCGTCTCGACCCCAAGATATATCTAGATTACGACTAACCTAATATCTATTCTGACATAAGTTTGTAGGCTTTTATATAGTTTCATATTTTCGTTCGCTTACTGGTTGGTAAAAAAGTAAGGGCTGGAAGAAGTAATTATTAATGGTATTTGGACAATTAAAAAACATTGATGCATAGAGTTTGCCTTTTAGAAAGATGTACGCTTCATTCTTGAAGCGAGACTCAAAATCTTAACTGTCGTTATTTCGTATACATAGGAAAAAGTATTAAATTTAATTAATTTAAGTATAAAACACGTGATATAATTATGAGTTCAATAGACCAGCGTACGAGCACGAGAAGTATTAGAGAATACTGAAACGTCATTGTCAATGACATTGACAGGTGACAATTTAATTACGTTCATAATCGTGGAACACTGGCCAGTATTGTCAATGATATTGCGAGTTTACCTATTGTCCATCTATCCAGCCAGGATCTTGAAGTAAATTAAAAAATAATGTCGATAAAAAAAACATTTTCCGGAAAATTCCATTCAAATAGATTTATTCATACGTCCGCGCTGTGTTGAGCAATCAGGAAAACTCATTTATAATGCGCCGTGATTTTCTTATTCCCGTTTATAATTCACGACTTTGCCGCGAACCTTGGCTTCCTTTGATTTTGTGACAAAAAATAAGATATTGCTTTGCCCTGTCGTAAATTAAAGGGACAAGGGAAGTTGGTTATTCTGATTTGGGTTATAACGGTGATTAATTAAACTTATAAAAGTATTATATGTATAGTAATTGAAAGACAAACGTTCTATATTGTAAAAAAAAAGTTTATCTTGCTCCAAAAATTTATTTAGTTCTAGCGACTGACCCAATTGTACTATGCATAATATATTATATAATATTATAGGATTTGCAAGCTTTTCGGCCAAATACTCATACGCAAATTAAATTTAAGCACGCCTTGAGACTCGTAATTTTGACAGAATTGTATGGCGAACTGTCAAACCGGTTTAAGTTGTACTTAAATTTAAGTTGCGTTTCAGTATTTAACCTGACAGGTCACACGTAACACTATACAAACATATTTTATTTCGGGAAGTACAAATTTTGAGTCGTAGTTGGAATTAAAGCTGACATTTATCAATATTATATGAGGCACGCTTTTAAGTTCAAAGTGAAAGTATTTCAGAGGAAAAAGGTACTGACTACCGTTTTATTTTTACGTCTCTTACAATCTCATTAGAATTTATTTAAAAGTGTCCTTTAAAGTTAGGTATTAAATTATTTTACACATGATAAATGGATTTTTAAGTATCACATATTTTATTCATTTTTTGTATTAATTTATACAAGCAGCCCCGAATTTGTACGGATATTATAAAGGGTAAATTATAATAAACATTCTTTAACAATATACGATTATTACTGAACGATCGTTCATTATTGACATAATGCTGCATTTTTAAAATGTAAAATGCACTTTTTACCGCAAGTTCTGAGTTTGTGTTGTCCATCCGAAAACTTTATTTTAACACATTCTTTAATTTTAGAGGAGACTACCGCATCAACGGGTTACGAGATGAACATTAAACGTTTGACAGCTTGGAAAATAAAGGTCATAATAACGAATTCCCATACAAATGTTTATTTCTTCATCTTTCAAAGGCCAGTTATCTATTAATTATCTATTAACAAAGAGTACGAACTTTAAAGACTTAACACTGGATATATCAAACAGTTTATAAACCTTAAGACTATCAACTTCAAACAATGAAGATCCTTATAATTCAGATTTATTTCCTTAGAGTCTCGAAGACAAGAAAACGCTTTCCTGCAAAACAAAAAGTTATGCAGATCCCGAAACCATTAACCAACTTTGAAAATAAATAAAAGAGACGTATTAATACATTTCTTTCTTGATTTGATTGATGTTTTCCTTCCGGGCGTGCAACCGATTCCTTGGAATAGAATCGAAAAACTTCTTTATTAAGTAATCATGAGAATGTCATAGCTGCTTTACAAATGCGTAATTGAAGATATTAAATTAGAGAACGTTATTTAATATGTAAGTGATTTTTAGAAGAAAAATTAAGTATGAATTTCAGAAAAAAATACAGTGAAGACAATTATACGTTCTTACAAATGTTATAAAGTTGAATGTCTGTCACGCTTTCACGCAAGAATTATTGGACCGATCATCATTACATGTAACACATATTCTTGGAGGTATCAGAATGAACATTTTTATTTCCATTTAATTCATTCAATGCGAGCGAAGCTATGGGTAAAAGGTAGTTAGAAATAAAACTGGCTACGTGATTCAGATTTTTTTTCAGATTTTTTCTATGTTTTAGATGCCATTATTTATAAAAATCCTACGAAATGTTACTAGTTGTTACGTGTAATGATCAATTTGTATGAACATTTCAAGTTTTCCTGTAGCTGTAATTGTTGTGTTATATTGAGCACACACGAGCAGAAAAATATTGTTTGTACGTATTTGGGGGTCATGAGAGACACCTAGTTTTGCAATTATTATTATTAGTATTCCAATTATTAGCTGTACCTACTAGTACAGCGCATTATGCGACATAATGCTTAACGTTGAATGTTTTAACGATAGCAACGCTTCGCATAATCGAGCACTCTCGAAAGTACTAAGTAAAGCTTTCGCTTAATACGTGCAGTGACAGAACACAAATATTTTTTTTTAAGTTGACATTGATCGAAATGTCGCACTATGCTCTGTAATTGGTAAACTTAAGCTTATACACTAACATATTTTAATGCAAATAAAGAAAATAGAAGCGCTATAGTTAAATAAGTACTCAAGTAAGAAATACTGTAAGAAGTAAAGTATGAAGCAAAAATAAATCAAATACTACTTTAAATATTCCTCAATATATAAGGAGGTATAGTACGCGTCACGAATCTTTAGCGCTGAACGAAACCTGCGCAGAAGTCAAAAATAATGTATCGAGGTAGCGGTGCGGCGCGCGGGGCGCGTGATCGTCGGGTGCGCGAGCGTTGATTGGTTGTCCCAGTCGTGTTGTCTTTCTCGCACCAACGAGCGCGATTCTACCGATGCGCAGCTATTCTC
>DWAJ01006196.1:0-10645 GCA_018238005.1 Eurema mandarina | reverse complement strand
CTACTTATGGTGATTTTATTTTTTTGTGATGTTATCTATTAGTACTTAAGACAACATGAAAAAAATAATTATTAATAATTAAAAGTATGTTGATTATTGGAAATTTTATTAGTTAAGATAATTCTCTAAGATACACTGCATTCATATAAAAAAGATGTGATTGTTTCATTTAATAAATATTTAATTATTTTCATATAAACACAGTGTTTTCATTAAAGTGTCCAGCATTAGTGACTTTACTATATTACTATTGCGAAAACGCAACGTTGAACTAAAAATAAATAAAATATCGTTAATTGATATTGCGACTTTCTTCTTAACAAAGCGAGATAAGTTCATATAAACAAACATTCTATAACAATTTCCTTGTTCACTATAAATGAAACGTGTAGTGTATTTGCGGGATCTGTCAGGAAATTTCTGTCACATGCTTTTAGGTAAATTCAAGACTCGTAATTTAATATATCGCAGACATACAAGAACAATTCCACGTCATTCAGATCCAAGGCAATCCAATCCATTTGCAAATAGAAGTAGAATTCACTGTTAATTGTTCCAAATCCAACTAATGTTTGCGTTTCGTTGAGAGCGTTTCTAGCGACTTTAAACCTTAACTTCTAGTCATTAAGAGTTATAGTTGTAAGCAGTGTGGTCGGTTTTTCTTTGCCAGGTCGCGTCGGGCTGCAAAATACGTGTATTGTTCATTTCTACGAGTGGATTGGTTTTGGCGTAAAGGGTTTTAGGACCTCCAGTGTTTGTGATTGCGCCCGATGAAATGTTTATACGACATCGGAGTCATCGAATTTGTTGCTACCGTTAAGATTTTTGGAATTCGGGTTTGAAATTTTAAAAAATGTTTTAACAGATTGAATTACTAGCTAGCTAAAATTGATATATAGGGTTCATACAATATCTTGCTGAATGAAAAGAATGTATTATGTAAAATAAAATTAGTTCGAAATTCGAAAAACTTGTTTCTATGATAAGACTTATTAATTTTTAAATTTATTTAAATTATATAATTTTGAAAAAGTAGTCACCGTATTTAAAAGACTTTTAGCTTTTTTAGTGGTAGAGATGTTTTTTTTTAACATTTAATATAGTTTAATTAATATTAATCACTTCATAGAGAATAATTTAAAAATCTAAATTTGGGTGCGTACCACACATAATAAGCTTACGTGATTTAATTAAATTATAAAAACGATTGTATCGATACTAGTGCTGCAGACAAAAATATCTACTTTCAGAATCAAAACTCTCTAATCCGAAAAAAATTGCTCTCATTAAAAAGTAGTTATTTCTAAAATATGTATTAAAAATAACAAGAAAAAGATAAGTTATATAAGAAGGTATTAAAAAAACAAACAAACAACAAATCTCTTGCTGTGAAAATTTAATATGTTTCGTTTTAAATTTCAAATGTTATGAATTCTGTTCACGTATCCTCACGATCCCTCATACGTCCGTCCGACACAATAATAAGACAAATGAACCCCGCGTAATATGATATTTTAAAGAAAAAGAAACGACAAGTGCGAACTAAACTTGCGTACTGGGGGTTCCGTATATAATTACATACTATATTTCGATTTATTATTTTATGTACGAGTACGGTGTATCTTGTTTATTATGAACTAGCTGTTGCCCGCGACTCCGTCCGCGTGGACTTTCATATAAACCTTAACCTCCCCTTCCCCATTATAACCCTTTTTTCCAGTTAAAAGTAGCCTATGTTACTCTCCATCTTTTAAACTAACTGTATGCCAAAAGTCAGGTCGATTGATTGATTAGCTACAGCGTGAAAAAAGGACAAACAGACAAACAAACACACTTTCACATTTATAATTACTATGGATTTCATGGTTTTATGTATGTCTACATGATTTATATATGCTAGTTAGTAGTAAAAGCCTTTTTTATGTTTATATGAGGGGCCAACGAGCTGGCGTGCTACTTTCCTAAACATAATTTTTATGCAAATTTTTTTGCAACGATTGATAGATTTTTTGATTATTTGGCTTAACTAAGCTACAGAAAGCAACAGTGAATAATGAAACATCATTAAAAAACAAATGATCTTCTAAGATATTCGTTGCGCCACGGATCCCTAAAAACAATGGTCAAAAGGAAGACCTTTAAAACGTGCCTCGGGGAGAGTCAATTTAATTTTCCAAGGACAATCCATTGAAATCTAAAACATATTGATACGGATATGCTTTGATGTAATTCGACCCCTGTTTAAATTGGCTTCGTTATTTGACATGTGTTATTGCTAGTGGACAGGGAGGTTGGTGGATTTTTTTGTGATTGATTGGTTGAAAATTTATGTAAGTAATAATTTGTTTGGGGTTTTGGAATTGTGTATTTATAAAGGAAGTAAGGAAGTTTGTAGTCCACTCATTTATATAAAATGAGTAGGCGATGTTCTTGGTTTAAAGTGATCATTGCCGTCCAAGAACACTCTTGGAGCTTGCTGGGGCGAAGTTTTAGCGCTGTCATCTTATATTAGCTATTATTGCCTTCTTTGTCTTCGCATATAGAGCTCATAGCGTCGTAGATTAAAGCGTTGTTTTACACTTTAAAACACAAGGAATATATATTTTAAATATTGATACTTATATTATATGTATTCCGTTATTAGTAGCAATTTAAAAACATCAGCAAAGATCACAAACGTTTCAAAGCATTCATTACAAATTACATTCATTTGAGAGGACTTATTAAATTTTAATAGGCACGTCAAAATTCCGTCACGTTAAGTGAAGCAACGACGCGTGACCTCGTCAAAGAGAATTTCACTTTGACCCGATTGACGTCATCTATTTTTGAATTTCGAACCTCGGTGCGTTTAAGGTATTAATTGTCGCGTTCTCTTTTTAAATTTATCGGAATTTTAAAAAAGTTTGTATATTTTTTACAATATTTGTTAAAAAAAAGAAAAACAAATCGTCAACGTGTCTATAGAAGATATCTCGTGACGTTAGCCACTTTTCTAGTACAATAACAAAATTATATTGAATATATTTTTATTTTTTATCCAGCTACGTGTGTCTTTCGGTTTCATTTTTCTCCAAGAAAAATGGTTTGATAATAATTAAACTCTGCTTAATTTTCAATTTGTTAAGTAAATTTTATAATCTGGTTAGATTCAGAAATAACAAACTCACTAATAAAAGTTCTCTTTTCTACAGTTTATATTTGTATGGACATAACAATCCTACTAATATAATAAATGTGACAGTTAGTGGGAATGTCTGTATGGATCTATGTTTATTATTTTATCACGCAAAAACGGCTAGACCGATTTAGTTAAAATTTGGTATGAAGATAGGTTATACCCCGGATCAGCACATAGGATACATGGATTTGCATCCCGGTATTGCTCCGGGAACGGGAACAACGTTTAAAACCGCGAAGCACAGCTAATATTACTATAAAGTACACACCAAAAATAACAACTCATCGTTACAGCGTACAACATTAAACATTTCATACAACCATAATCCAGTTTATATCAATAATAAACTATTTTATCCAACACGAAACTCATTAGCAGTTACATTAGTAATGCGCAGTAAACTTTACGCGTCGTTTCGTTAATCCCTAAACGAAATTCGCGAGGCATTTCGCTTATCTCACCGCGCGTGACGTCATCAAAAATAAAAGCCTCATAAGAATATGGCGATGAGTATGTTGTTAAATGATTTAAATGTTCACTTACTGATAAGGTTATGTACTAAAATATTTCAAGCCTTTTAGAGTATTAAGTGCTTTACAAATTTAACATTCTTATGTGGATATGCGAGTGGATATGGTTTTTGTGACGTCATCAACAATAAAAGGCTTCATAACAATATGGCTATAAGTATGTTCTTATATGATTTAAATGTTCACTGACTGATAAAAAAATATATTAAACATTTTTAAGTTTATGTTAGTGTTAAATATTGTTCAAGTTAGACATGCTTATGTCATGTTGAAATGGGTATTGTTTTTGTTACGTCAAGGATATTTATTTTCCCTCATCGACCGATATTATAATTTATTTATCTGCAATTTTTTACACTATCAGTTGAATAGTGTTGTAGTTATTAAATGTATCAACTCACTAAAAAGCGATAGACTTTACCTAGCCATAGATATAAAAATCAACTTGATATTATGTTCATGCATTCTAGAGAAAATCCATTTTGATTGACGAAAAATTGGGCGTTGGATATCTATTAATCTTTATTAATAATGCACATAATATTCTTAAGTTTACACTTAATACAGAGGCTTAAAAGAAGCTTCTAGAATATTCCAATATCGAAACTAAAACGTCGCAAACCCAAGTTAATGACAAAACGACATAATGTTCTCATCAACACCAAGACATAGTCAAGAAATATTCGCCATTATATTTTATATCTTCCATCATGTCGGAACGAATTCGCTAATTACTCGTAAAGTATGATGAAAATTGAACCCCTTCGTGAATGCTGACGTATCTCGAGACTTTATTGTGAATGTTGATGTATCTCGAGAGTTGATGTTCATTTAAATTTCGTTGAAATGTTTGATGCAAAAGTTTTGGCGTGGATTAAGATTATTGTATTTTGATGGTTAAATGCTAAGTCAGTTTTGATTATTATATGATGTATTGTTATGTGATTTTGATAAGATGCAGAAGATTTTAAGCTTTGACTAACTGTGCTTCGTGGTTTCATTTCTGTAATCGAATATGTAATTGACGGTATAAGCGTAGCTTAATAAAGGCAAAACTTGTTTTCTAATCAGTTCAGAAGTTTTTAATCTAATTTTAATTACAGTGTACTACACAAAATGTAAAAACCTTTTTATTTACTTTACTGTGTCATTTTAATTTAGATATGTACAGCTACAGAGTTGAGTCTAGCAAATTTAAGACAAATATTTCCAAACAAAGCCACGAGAAACGCTTAGTTAATATTACATGCTGTATCAATGCACGGTGCACCGCATGAATCATCCTGCAATCACGAGCGAACACGTCACTATGATAAATCGTAGCATTTGTAGCACTCCGTAGCTCGTAGCCGTAGCGGATCGTAGAGCGTAGCATCTATCGTCTACGAATCGCGTGATTTAAGATTCGAGAAAAATGTATGCGGGTAAAATGTTCTACACATGTCTTCGAGAATGTTCTCGGGATTTTCAGTGTTTATATTTTAGAGTGGATTACGAACTTCATATAGTTTTTAGCGTTACCAAATACAGGATGTATGAAATAGTATACATTAGCAGTACTCAGATTTATTGTTTTTACTTAAATTGTATAAGCGTGCTGTTCATTATTATAAAAAATAGAGCACTAAGTGCTAGGCATGCTTTAGAAGTTAAAATAGAAGCCAAACATAAACTATGTTACTTTTTTTGTTGACTGGTTTAATTTTAAATATTTTTCTAGTCAAAACATATCCAACGGAATCCATAAAATATCTTCAATAGTAAAATATTTAAAATATCAACATAGACATTTCGCACAAACTATACCTCAAAAATATTAATAAAGAATAAACCTCACCGTTTTCTATTACATTCCAAATGCTTTGATCAATTTACTATAGTGTATTTTTAAGATTTATTCCCGAAAAAACGTTGTTATCGTGCGCGGACACCATTAAATTTCGGTATGTATGACAATTCAATTTGTGCCCCAATAATATCGGATTACGAATAATGGACAAAAGAAACGGACGCGAAGCAACCGACTGAATACAGGGTGCTCCTTATGAGCATGATAAATGATACGTTATTCTTAGATACATTTTTCGTATTATAAAAGGATATTGTAGCTTCTTTAGTGTCTCCGGTTAGAAAATAAAATTCAACTGTATGACTAAGGTGTTATTGTTAAAAAAAGTATTTTTTAACTTCTATATTAAAGTTTTTGTTTAAGTTATGTTAATTCCTTTTTTTAATGTATACCATATTAATATTTCAACATGAATATTTTCAATCGGAAAATGTTTGGCGATTTAATTACTATTTTAATTAAATTTCGCTATTGTTTATGTAATTTTTTTGTTGTAGTGGCCTCAAGCTTGGGACTAATTGGCGCTATATGAAAGAAAAACTTCAATAATAATATATTTATAAAAAAACTACTGCCACACAAATCTAGCCTCTTATTAGACATTTTACACTTATAATATACGAATAGCTTAAATAAGGAAAATAAATTAACGACATTATCATAATTGAACGGCCAGAGATAATAATCATACATAATAATATATGCTATGCTCTTAAAGTATTTTTTATAAGATATAAATAGTGAACACGCTGTATAAAAGTAAACTTAAGACGTGAGTATCAAAGCGTAAAGCAGGGGCAGTAAATTGTGCCGCCATCTATTTGCCCTCGCACAATACACGCGAACATTTTTCTGATTTGCTTTGTAAAATATAATCCAAACCCACCTTGGGTTATGACGGTTTATTGGTCAATAGTTTAGTTATTCATATTTATATTCGAATAAATCGTAAATATATTTTATTCATTCAAATTTTTTTTTGAAAGGTTGGTGGTATAATATCGTATTAGAATAGATAAAAGTGAGGTAGGAGAATCTCATACGATCAGGCTAGCTTTCGTCTCAGTTGTAAATATTAATAAAAAATAATAATTCTAATAAACACTGTTTCGATATCAACACCTTAGTAGTTTTATATAATCTGAATTTGTATAAAATATATACCTACACGCTTTTATCAAATTTGCTTCAAGTTATTTTGAACTGCTATATTTTATAACGACGACCGAACAATACAAACACATTAACAAACGGTTTATGTCGCCAATAAACGTGTGACGGTAAAGCATCTCGAAGGCAAAGCTATAAACTGTCCGATTCACTATTTAAAGCGCGCTTTAATGGCGGCTTCAGCTCAATCTGCTTAATCGGAATCGGTTTGCTTATGGCCCATATAGTTTGCTCGTGATTAAGGAATAGCATAGAATATCTTCTAATTAATAGTAATTTAGTACTATATTTTGATTTCATGTTTATGTGTGTACGTGCAAAAGAGTGTAAACAAATAAACCTGCATAACACATATACCTAATACCACAGCTAAAAAAAAAATTAAGCTCGCTGTACTGGTACTAGTGCAATGTCCTTAGTTAAAAGCCTTATGGGCCATATAGTTTGCTTATGATTAAGGAATACCTTGTCAATAAAAATTATAAATCGGATTATAATTTGCTTTAATATTTCAAATGTTTATTCCGTAAAAAATAAGCGACGTCATATTTAAATTGATGTTTCCACGACTGTCTAAGATGCTTTATATGAATAATAAATTCAAATAAAATGTTCACTATTTAGTAGTAACTTAACATGCTTAATATAGTGCGGTTTATTTATTGGCTTATTAACTATAAAGCCTTTAAACTCATTGATAGCGTTGAACAGGTTCTAATGTGAAGTGTTTTTTCAATTTTGAATTATTTTTCTAAACGTCAAAAGTGACACGCACACAAAGAAATAATGTTTCCGATTCGCTATTTAAATCGGAAATGATTATTTTCTATTTTAATTTGCACGTATCAAGGTAGAGAGAGACAGGTATACTGTCTTCACAATTTAATGTCGCCTCTAGCTCAATCTGCTTAATTGGGATCGGTCGGTTGTTGTCTCTACGGCTGGAATGCCGGGATTTACAGCTCTTTAACGATCTCCATGTTCATGATATTGGAATTCCTATAAGTGCTCAACTGCAGTTTGGTCCGAATTGAGAAGTAGCTAGGATTATTACTTATAGTCACGTTAGCGATGAATAAAATTTACAAATCAAGAAAGAAATACATCAAACGATGTTCCATAAACTCTCTATTATATGATGGCGAACAATGTAGGAAGTTCGTCTGATGTTGAGCGACCAACCTTTAAACGAATGTGGAGTCACCCTTTAAACAGGAGGAAAAAGGAAGGATTTGTGACGAAAGAAAAAAAATGGGTTAAAAGAAAACTTGCTATTAGCGTTTATGTTGAAGTCATCTTTATTAGGTAGTGAATAATTAACTTTACGTGCAATAACTACACTGGAACTACAAGACCGATTCAGGAACATTATGCAACGTAATGGTTTTAGATTAAAAGGATTTAAAAGTATTACTTACTACCTATATTTATAAAGCTACGTCGAATATACATTTAACTTGGGCTGTGACTCTAAAGTACGATAGATTTTAATTGTTCCTATATACCTATTAAAAAACAAAAGAAAAAACCTTTACTTCAAAATCTGGATTACTTCTTTCAGTCATAAATTTATGAATAAATCTTTCTATGATATTGAAAGAGGAAATATCGGATCGCTTCTCAAGGTACTTCAAACATGTTGCAATCTCAAGTATGCTTTCAGAAATATTGCTACGTTCCTGAGTGAAATCAAACTGTATATAAACATTTGTTGTTTTATACCCTCTACTATTTGTATAACTTTGATTTTGTTTGTCTGCATAAATATATCGGAGAACTGTACTTTGACGAATACTATTAAATAAGACTCAATATAAATAACTGCGCAATTCGGATTGCTGGTTCAGTAAAATGGATGTTTTGTCATGAATATTCCTTGATAAAAGAATGTTTGCTTTGAGTGATTGTTATAGTACGAGTAATGTTACAAAAATTATAACGTGTATCTATTATAGGACTTTTATTTGTTTACCACCTGTGTTATGTATAATGTATTAGCATTAAACTCAGTCAATAAAGTAACATACATTATATTTTAGAATAAAACGATGATATACTGTTGGTATACCTTAGCTGAGGGCTAGTTCATTTTACCGATTATCGATTACCGAAATCGTTGCAGGCCAATAAATAGCAAAATTAACCCTATTTAGTTCAATATCCTATTTATCTGACCAGTTGTCATTACTTCTAGCTTCTAGGTTATTCATAGATCTGGTCTCTTACCATTGTATGTCATTTGTGCTAAACAAATAACTACACCTAGGACTACAGACTTTATATAGCTAAGATTTCCAATCGAGTTCTCGTAGTTCCGCCATTCAATATGCAAGCTCTTTCAAACTTTACGATATTTCAGAGAAACTTCCACCTGTATTAAGTGATTAGTTCCATTTGAGAATATCACAGCTTCAATGCGACGGATTTCATTGTTCAAGTTTTGATTAATGAGCCAATACTATACTTCTAGGTTTAATCTAGTAATGTATTTGTTTATTTTAGATTTCATTACCGCGGTAAAAATATTCTATGATATTCCAGACTCTAATCTACCTAAACTCCACTAAAATAAAAATCCTTTTATAAGTTTTTCGTGAAAGATTAACAGACATCCATAAGTTTTTACAAACTTGCATTTATAATATAAGTGAGCATTAACAGACACCCATAAGATTTTAAAAACTTGCATTTATAATATTAATGAACAACATTGTGATATTTCAGTATCAAGTTAAGCTACACATTGTTCCAGAAGTATTAGGAGTAACTCCCATCCTTATTCCTAGACCTAATCTCTTTTTAGGCAACCATTGGAAAGAATATTACGATGTCTTTGTTTCCAGTAATAATATTGTCATGTGTATTGTATAAAATATTTTTTAACAAAAAATAAACCGACTTCAAACTAAAAAGTAAAAAATAAATTTGCTGCCCACAAAGTAATACAAATTTTCATTTAGTATATAGAAATAATTTAATAGTTATTTTATAATTTACAATAATCTATACAATATCGATTTAACCAAACTAACACTTATTGTTTTACTCCTCCTCTTTGAAGTCGGTTAAAAATCCGTATGTTTTAAAGTAAATTGAGAACATTCTGACGTTATCGAAATTATAATAACCTCAATTTATAGGATCATTTCAAAGAACTCGCAAAACCCCAAACAAAAACTTTTCACTATAACCAAAACAAGAAGTACTTGATGAATTGCAAAGATGTATTCAATCGGAAATGTTTGAGACGTCTCTAACTGACAGCTCTGATTTGACAAATCGCTTGCACATCGGATTAACGAGCGAACCTTTTTATTTATTGCTTACATTTAACTAAATTGGTGGAAAAATGAGAGATTCTCTCGCAAATGTATCTGCTAAATTATAGGAGCTTTGTTTAATGGATCTCCATATTTTGGTTCTCATTTTTACTCATTTTGACGAAGCTAACATAGGGTAATGGTTTTAGTAGTTTATATATGTCGGAGACTGAATATCTGGACGTCAAATAGAACCTATTTGGGCGTTTCCAGACATTAAATTGGCAATAGATAAAGAATACAATTTTAAAAAGATAACAAGATGCAAAATATATAATGGATTCTGAATTGGGAGTTGAAGTTTAGACGACGATGCGGATAGCCAATTGAAGACTGACTTCGCCGCGTCCACGATTTTTAATGCTCCACTATATCCTGTGACGATAAGCCTGGCGTCGCTCACGATATGAAAAAACCCCGTAGACACCTTCGTTATATATTTTCATAGAAAGTCTCATGTCTCATGTTCCATATCGGACTTTCAGTGACCAAAACCTTAACCTATTCCGCCCTTGTTCTATAGATTCCTATGATTCCGCCTTACCGCTGCGGGTAGATGGACACCTTCCCAGACAGACCAGAGAAGGACAAAGAA
>DWAJ01006195.1:0-10646 GCA_018238005.1 Eurema mandarina | reverse complement strand
AACGTGGTATGGACGTTGGCGATAGCAGTATTGAAAATACATATTATATATTTCGTATTATGTCTTAATTTCCAAGTTTAACGTAGTAGTATGAATTTTTAATATATGAATTTCAAAAGATAGTGATTCAAGAAAACGTAAAAAGGTAATAAAGCCAAACTACGGATATAGATAAAATTTTTCCATGTACAATAGCAATATTTTTTATGCCAATATAACCGCGGGAACTAAAACTATACGTATAAACACACATATCATAATTTTTTATCCTAAATACCCACCTTTACACTCTGCAAAGTACTTTGTAAGTTTGTCAAATCAATCCTCTGTTCCCTTTGAAGTACTAAACCTTTTTGCAACAGATCCAGCAAGCAGCCCGGGTACGTCCCATCCTGGGGCAGATGTATACCGGAATTCCATAATGTGTAGGTCTCTTTAAGTTTCTCATAGGTCAGGCATTTCCATGGTATTGATGCTGAAAAGAAATCTTAATATATAAAAATCTCGTGTCACAATGTTTGTCCTCGATGGACTCCTAAACCACTTAGCCGATTATAATAAAATTCGCACACCATGTGCAGTTTGATACAACTTAAAAGATAGGATATAGCTTACTTTCCGGTATTGCCCCGGGACGGGAACTACGCGGGTGAAACCGCGGGACACAGCTAGTTTATATATAAAATAAATCTTTATGTTTAGAAGGAGACCCTAAGACTCATCATATCATACTAACACCTTGACCCATCTGTGATTTAAATAACATTTTTTTGTAAATAAACTAGAATAATAAGTAACTACCATGAATTGTGATTTTAATAAATCTTATATCAAAATTAAGATGCTTATTTTGTCATTTTGTAATAAATAACATACATATGAATGGATTACTAAGATTTACGTCTAATGTACTTGGTAAAGTCCTAGAATAAGTTGAGCCTAGAATAAATAAACTATTGTATCATCGTTATCATTACATAATATAAAACAAAGTCGCTATCGCTGTCTGTCTGTCCCTATGTATGTATGCTTAGATCTTTAAAACTACGCAACGGATTTTGATGCAGTTTTTCTAAATAGATAGAGTGATTATTAAGGAAGGTTTATATATGTATGTTACATGCATAATATAGTATAGAAAGACTGATAAATTTAGAGGTTTCTAAAGTGATGTCGTATATAAAAACGTTTTTTTGCGCATATATTGCAAACGCTAGCTAAACCCTACGAGATAGTCCAAAATATTATAGTACAGTATTGCCCTCTTAAAAAGTTCTATAAAAAAGTCCGCGATGGCATACGTCTATCTCTTAGGGATAACCCACCATAACCATTTTTAATCCTTTACAAATAAATGGTTATTTACGAAGTGATTTAAACTATACAGCATTAATCCTTATCCAATTAAGTACCTTAAATAAATTGTGCATTTAATATATATCAATATGCTTTTTACAGCATGTAATTTAAGTGAATAGTTCCGAAGATATTACAAATTTAAAATGCAGGGACGTAGTTGTTGCCGTACCGACCGCGGGGTGACAAAAACAGCTGTGAACGTTGTGTATGAGGACATTCTGTAGTTGCACCCGTTTAATTTATATTCAGATTGCTATTTAAAAAAAACTACTTTTTATCAACATACCATTACAACACTCCCACAGCACCAAACAAAGCGAGTATACGTCACTCCTGGAGCAGGGCTGCACAAACCCGTCATCATCAGGGCGGAACAGCTCCGGCGCCTGCCACCGGTAGTACTCCGAGCTGGAGTAGTACTTGTAGTCCTTGCTGATGGTGGCAGGCGATCGTGCGGAAAGCAGGGGCTCTTCGTCGGAAACGGTCTGCGGTTTGCATGTCTCTGAAATGTTGATATACATTGTATCATTGTATATTGTAACTATCAGAGTTTCTTGCCGGTTCTACTCTGTTGAAACCGCCTTCCGAACCGGTGGTAAATGTTTTGTAATACCATGATGATTCACAAGTAATTATATTATGTTTGCCTTTTGAGTTTGACCATGGAAGATAACTTGAAACAAGTGTCTTACATAAAATAAATATGATGATCCCTACAATCGAATTAAAAAATGATTCAAAGTTCTCCTTGTGCCTATAGAGGCATAAGGAAATAGTTTGAATAAAATAAAAAAGCAAAAAGCCAACATCACGCGGTGTTCCCAAGCGGTCACCCATCTAAGTACTGACCGCGCCCGACGTTGCTTAACTTCGGTGATCGGACGAGAACCGGTGTATTCAACGTGGTATGGACGTTGGCATTTTGTCTACTAAAAATCTTGAACTATAGTTGAAAAGTATATAACACATTACATGTGAATATTATGTATAGAAATATTAACAGTAGTTAATACTTAATATTGTAAAAGGCAATAATGTCAATCACAACACGCATGCGGGTATGTGTGGTGTAAAAGATGTAGCCTTTTATCATTAAACCTGTTTAAAATACTGATATTTACAAGTATTAAATACAGTATAAAAATATAATATTATATAGAGTAATGCAATAATACATTTGTCCGCTACAAAGAAGAAAATTTTCCATGCAATAAAGCTGTTATTGTCATTTATTCTAAAGAAATATTAATAAAAAAAAATAAAAACAAATTAGGGCGATAGACTGATACTTAGAGAAGCCAAAAATCAAATAACATTAATAAGGGCATAACCGGCGTTTACCGCTATATTGCCCGGGGCTAGCGATATCTATACTAATATATCTATACTAATATATACAGCTGAAGAGTTTGTTTATTTGGTTGTTTGTTTGAACGCGCTAATCTCAGGATCTACTGGTCCGAATTGAAAAATTCTTTTTTTATTGAATTGACCATTTATCGAGGAAGGCTTTAGGCTATATAACATCTAATGGAAAATATGGAAAAAAACGGAGAAAATTATTCATCTTTGAGGGCTTCCTTTGCGTGCGCTGCGAAAACGGTTCAAGGTACAAAAATAATATGTATAAAAGAATTATTCCTCTCTAAATAATCTAAAAAAAAGTCCGCGACAGTTTATGTCTATCTTCTAAGATTGACTCACTATACCATAATAATAGAAATAGATCCGACGGGGACGAAGTTCCGAGCAACAGCTAGTGTATGTATATATAGGTATGTATTTGTAAATATTGTTGTTTAACTTACCTTCAATATTAACATACAACGGCTCAGGCGAATAGTCGTCATAGTTTTTCCCTTCAACCCTACTCTTCGGTAACTTCACACAAGGACTCAAATCAGCCAGCTTCGCCGTGTCGTGTGAAGTGACCATTATACTCGCGCTGTTCATGTCTGTATGTATGTAGCCTTGCATCTTGAGAAACGCTAGAGCATTCGCTATGTCCAAAGCGTATTGAACCGCCGCTTGCGTGCTGATAACTCGAAACTGTAATTGTCAATGTTTCATGGAAATATTGCTAAATAGTGTAATTGTAACGTTCATGCAAATTCGTGGTTGTTATATGTCATTATTGCCGCATACTTGGATATTGATTTCAGTGTTGATCAATTGTATTGTTGTTGGGTTCATCGACATTATTTTGATCGTTGCAACAGTCAGTCATTGATCAACACATTAATTATTATAATTAAGCTTTTTGTTTAAATACGATTTTGAAAGCAGTGAAACTAATATTAAAAGGTGAACTGGCTTGGTTTCGCACGTATATAATATGATGCATGCGTTATATGATTATACATATTAACCTTCCTCTCTTTCTATTCTAACCGCATTAAGATCCGTTACGTAGTTGTAAAGATCTAAGCATACATAGGGTATAGGTCGCCTCACGAATCTTCAGCGCTGAACAAAACCTGCGCAAAAGTCAAAAATAAGGTATCGAGGTAGCGTTGCGGCGCGCGGGGCGCGTGATCGTCATGTGCGCGAGCGTTGATTGGTTGTCCCAGTCGTGTTGTCTTTCTCGCACCAATACGTCAATTAAAAGCGCGATTCTACCGATGCGCAGCTATTCTCGTCCAGCGCTAAACATTCGTGACGCGACCTATACAACTGAAAGCGACTTTGTTTTATCCTATGTAGTGATGTATTTATGTATATACAGTGTTTTAATAAATAAAATATAGTACTATTATATTTCTCACCTGTTCATGCAGAATATTGAAGAGTGTATCGACGGTTCTCTCGCATACTATATGCACGTTATTTTGTATGTCCGGGTATAGACCCATTAAAAGAATTACGTTTGGATGGCGACATTTTCTGAAATATCAAAAATAACTTTTAACAGCTTACTTTTAATATCACGAAGACGGTATTTTATAAAATTATTATATGTTTACGTATTACCAATTAAACGCTTAAGACTATTTCAAGCGAAAAAAGCTAACCCTAATATATTTTATTTTCAAAACGAAATAGATGTTTGATAATATTTTTATAAAAATTTACTATAAGATAAACGTAAATCCTAATATATATAAATCTCGTGTCACAATATTTGTCCTCAATGGACTCCTAAACCACTTAACCGATTATAATAAAATTTGCCACCATGTGCATTGTGCAGTTTGATCCAACTTTAAAGATAGGATAGCTTACATCCCGGTATTGCCCCGGAAACGGGAATTACGCGGATAAAACCGCGGGACCGCAGCAAGTTTATAATATAGATCTTTAAAATAGCTTACTAATTCCAAACCATTACCTCAATATATTAATCTCAACATTCCGTTTCTTCTTGACACTCTCCATAGTGACGCCGTATAAAGTTTTTATTTGCACCGGCACCACGCCCCACTTTCCAGCCACCCACTGCTTGCTCCTGTCCAACGTCATGCTGAGGTTGCAAGAACTAGCTATCGCCATACCGAAGGTGCTTGCGTCGCTCTAAAACATCACCGAATGCTATAGGATCTAATTAAACATTATTATATATACTATATACTTTATGGAAGGTTACCTACCTTGCTATCATCGGTCCTGCTCGTATCCGCTGAATTTCCCTTCAACTGATCATCAGCCCATCGATCGAAGTTCTTCAATTCGCTCATCACCTCCCACAGCTTCTCATCAGACACCGTATTCTTATTCGCACACATCTCACTTCCATTAACGAAACCGTCGACCTCCTCTTCATCACTACGTGAATCCAAGGAATTCTTCTCTTCGAACGGCAGACAATTCTTCTTGGCGAAATCAGGCGGCGAAATAGGTTGTTCGTCGTCGAAATCTATGTGTTTTTGCGTCAGAAACTCCGGTGACCTGCACTGGCGACGCTTCTTGGGCTCTGAGTATGAAGTTTTGTACACATTTCCTGGCATAAACACCTGATTCGTGAAGAGGAACTGTATATTTGGTACGCCGTCGTATGCCTCTGATTGGGCACTCCTTGTGCGTTTGTGCAATTTCTTTTTGTATTTAAGGGCTGATTTCTTCTCATAGTTGAACGTTGTATCAGGATCGCCTGTGCAGTCTGTGCATGAGACGGGTAAAGAGTGTCGTCCGCATTTCTTTCTGCTTGGAATGTCGTGGTCTCTTGGTCCACCTGATCGTCTCGCCTGGAACTCGGCTAGGTCCCGTTTGTACTCCTCGGTGCGAATAGTACCAACATTACCGTCTGGCTGTTCTTCGATTTCTTCATCTGCTGAATTTATTTGACTAGTTGTGACGGTCACTCGCTCGCTACAACAAAATTAAACTGATCAATTATCAATACAAACAAATATTTATTCTAAGTTTTATTACACTTGAATTAGCATTAATGATAAGCGTCTGTGAGTTTAACGCTGTGAAGTAAAAATAATATAGAATCTGTAATCTCTATCGGTTCAATGTAACAAAATAACAAACTCAGTGACGCGGTACCGACGGTGAGAATTTCAGTGTCATCGGCCGGCACAGTTTTAACGATTGCGAGTTAGTTACTATTGTAACGGACGTAACTTTTAAGAATAAAACTGTACAAAATGATTCATTGTTTCCGAAATTAGCTTTTAAGGAAAACTTCACTTTTAATGAGGCATTTGTAGATATTGTATAAATATTATGGTCTATGGAGATAGAAGAAAGCGTGTCTGAAACTTACTAGATGTATGCGCGGCGGCACATCATATTTTATTATAATTGAATCTAATTTCACCCGTATCACGTACTTCGAGATTTACGTGAAATTAATCCCAATTTGTTTTACAGTGAAAGTCTGAGAAATGTCCTTTATCTGAACCTAACATCTTCTTTAGCAACTTCTTAATGGAAAACAAATCAGAAGGTTACAATTATTTTAAAACTAGTATAGTATACACCCGACATACTGCAAAAAGGCCTGTATTACAAGGCTGTATGATTCAAATTTCCTCCAACTCGGTTCACAGTATGATGCATCGACGAGCCTTATAAATACTCTAAAACATCGTGCACAATCATTCTCGTTGGTCCATTGTTCACTTGTTCAATCTCCGCCTAAAATACATCCGTAACTAAATAGTAAATACCGAACCTTAATCCGAATTCAATATATGGAGGTCACATTCCATCGCTTTGTAAACGAAGCGATTGAATGTACATTATACGTACATACATAGGTATAATTATATTGATAGTGACTTAAATGCAATGTTAAATATAATAGAAAAAACAATAAAAAAGTAAGAAAAGTAAAAAATAAATATAATATAATAGAAAAAACAATAAAAAAGTAAGAAAAGTAAAAAATACCTATCGTATAGCCATCGAATTATAACATTCAAACATACGAATTGTAAGTATATTGGAAAAACGTTAGGATATCGCGGGGACTCCCCTGTTAACGCACCCGAGGTAAAAAGTGACCTTTGTTATGGACATACAGGTCTATAAGCTATTTTGCCTTACTAACTTTTTACAAGATCTTATTAAGTATATATTTACCTGGAAATTGGAAGAGCTTAAAGTTTGAAAAGAAAACAGATATAATGAGTAATGAAATATACTCGTACTAGTACCTACTTCCTATTTTAAATATGGTAGATATTGGAATAATTGACATGAAAGTTTAAGGTATTTTTTCGTAATCTCCGTTATGAGTTATAACCGCTCTTAAGGAGATAAGACGATCTGTAGAGGAAGTGTTAAGTATCGAAATGTCGCAAATCTGTCTTAACGACAGTCGTGACCGGGTCAAGATTTAGTTGACGGCTGGATGTATTCCGCATTCTTAATTAACATTAAGTAATACGTAAGTATAGTAATTAATGGTCGATATATGGCTGTGGTAGGTACTGGAAGCACGTGTTGCTGATTGCAACATCAAACATCGACCCGAGTAATATTTATTTAATATAATATAGGTTTAATTTTTTAAGTGGACGTTATAGGTTTCGGAGTAGTAGGTAGCGAGGTTAATTTTGGTGATTAATTATTCAACTAAGGTACTTATATTTAGTAACACTTTTGAATCATCATTGTAATAGGCATTACAAAACATTTACCACCGGTTTGGAAGGCAGTTTCTACAGAGAAGAACCGGCAAGATAATTTCAAATAAAAATTCTGATAGCTGGTCTTTTTAACCCTGTTAGTTCAGTCACTTCAGTCACGCTGTACCTACCTATTTATTACCTGAAAACTTAAACCTACACCTAGCCCTACGTACGAATCTTCGTTTTTCAAAGAATATTAAAAAATATATAGTAATCGGTTCTGCCGTTCACGAGTTAGCAGCACATTAGGCGATTCATTTTTATATTATAGATTATAATTCATTATTGAAACGTTAAATGAACTCGGCGTTCTTACTAGCATTGTTAAAATGTTTTTATTAAATACGTTCGTAAATATTTTCACATAGCATTTCTCATTACTACTGCGCACTTCTCACTGGTTTTATTGTGCATTTTCGCAATCATTGTCGCGACATAATGAGTTTCGTTCAATATTCAACCGTCTCACGCGTTCCACACAAGTGAAATGTACACTTAACTACAAAACATAATTTTAACAAAAAATATATTATCATCGTTTGAATTCTATATTCCGTAAGAATATATCTTACGGAATATAGAATTACAATTTAACGAAATACAGTATATTATTGGAATTTGTATTATATTACGTTTAATACAAAGCGCCATTGAGTAGCCAGGTAATAAAAAAATGGCAAGAAAAATACTCAACGTACAATTAATTGGTCACATTGCCTGGTTCCAGTTGGAAAAAAAAATTGTCAAATCGAATTTAATGTAATAAGCTTTATTCAAAAGATTATATATTATATATTATTATTATATTATATTTAACTGTGTTCCCTTATCTCGAAAATGACTAAAGTTTTGATCATTTTGTCTAGTCACGACATTTATTGATTAGAAACTCTCAGAGTCAATACGTTTTGTAATATTAAATGTTTTGACATTCTTACATCTGTAAGAGACTGTACCGGTCTTTTTTTACTTGACAATAGTTTGAACAATTCCTGTGACCAAGAAGCATATTCTAATGATCAGCTCATTCTTATGAAATAGAAAGTGTAAGCAAATTGATAGTGCAAGTTCGCAAAGCGCTCGCCGCTTTTCGACTTTTTACTTTACATTTTTTGCTTTCACGATACTATTGCATTTATAACGATCTTTCGTAATTTTATACGTATGTATTTATTCAAAGTAACGTCTAATTTAAAAAGAAATATTTCGTCATGTTTCTAGAATTACATTTATGTGTATTTTTTTTTGTAAACAATTATCATAATGATTTTTAATAAATATTGTTTAGAACTAGCTACATTTAATCAGACTTGGGCTTAAGACAAAACATAATATAAAGAGGGATTTTTTGTTAGAGTTTAAAATTTTACAACCCAACATTTTTTTTTAAATCAGTTGATTTTTTTTTCTCTCGTTTGTTTCAGTTTGTTGCGAAATAACTTAAGCTAGAATTCAAAATTCAAAAATACATTAAAAATCCGGAATTCAATATGTACAAACAAATTTATTTTATTAAATAATCAAACAAAACGTCCAAACTAATAAAACAACGCGACCGTACAAAACACATTCTCTACGTGAATTTGGCATTCACAATTTTTTTCTACATTCCTGACATATCACATCAAAAAATCGATATAATTTCCTTGTCAAGCAACCAACTCAATAGCACCATACAAAATGACTATGAAATGCGGTTAATAACTTGCTCTTATTTCCCATCGTTACATTACATAACGATACAGATGCGATCGCAACGCAACACCAATATTAATCACGACTCGAAAATCACGTTTAAAACTTTAATTCGCAAAAACATCGGCGCGCCGTGATTGATACATCCATTAATAACTTCATTCACTACGGAACAGCTGTTGTCTATTGTTTAAAAATCAAATTCTACTTTCACCGAACTATTTGGCGATACGCTTCGTTCTTCAATTTGACTTTATTACCGACAACTCAGATTGTTGGATCGACACTCGACAGCGTCTTATTTACGACAGATTATCTTTGACATTAAAATTAGGTAGCCGATGCTTTCTATAGCCGCGTTGCATAAGTATCGAAGATAAAGTTCATAACATGCCCGACTGCTATCAGCAAGTAATTTATCGAAGCCTTTCTAATCTAATCTTTAAACAGTACCCCGTTTGGTATTAAACGATAAATGCGATGTTCAAATACAGGCAAATCAGCTACGGAAGCACTTACTGTAACCTTCGTGGTGCAACGCGTATTCATACACGATTGTTATTTAATTAGTACACTTGTAAAAAACTTCCTTTACATATGTAAATAATGGGTTTAAAATAATCGCGGCAGCCATTACAAATACGGAGTATTGAATAGGTAACAAAAAAATTCGTTTGTGAATATCCTTATACACGTACACTTATAACTGTTTTTTTTTCATAGATCATTTGTCGAGTTGGATTTGAAGCTTTATAACAATAACCTACGACCCATACAGACCACAGAAGTTTTAGGGCAAAAATTACGGGTTTTTACTATAAATTTATTACGTATGTATTAAATACATATGCCACACACGATATGCTTTGAGTATTGTATGGACGAAGTATATGAATAAAAGATCCTTCTTCAATGAAATACAGTAAGTAGCTGTTACGCGCTGAAGCAGAAATCCTCTTTGAATTGTTAAAAAAGTTTCCCTTGTAGTCTTTAATATACGCAGAAAATAATATTTAGACACACGGATCATAAATGGTGCTTATGCAAATAACAATATCGGTACTTTGAAGTAGGACGTAAAGAAAAACAAAGATTCATTTGCATTTTTGAGCCGCTATGATTCTTTACTTTCGATTGCGTTATATCTACTATCATATACAAATTTTAATTGCAACAATACAAGTTATGTAACACCTAGTTTTTTTTTACATAAAAAACAAATCTTTAACTCCATATAAGTATTTGTTTAACTTACTAATATCTCTTTTAAATAAGAAAATATAATCGTACCTATCATAATATTCAAATAACAATATATCTGCGATCCTAAATGGTAAGAGTAAGACCCTTTTCTATTTGCTCCTACAGCCAAAATAATCAATCATATTATAAACAAGATAAAGTAAAAAAACTAAAACCCAACTACGACAAAAAACGACGCTGAAAAAGTATAAAAGTACCCCATGAATACAGGTAAAGTCACAAGCAAATGCTAGTAATATATATATATTC
>DWAJ01006194.1:0-10647 GCA_018238005.1 Eurema mandarina | reverse complement strand
GTCGTTAACTTTGTATAACATTACATTTATCTGCGGAATGTCACACGTCGTATTTGAGGTTTTGTTCATACATATCAGAATCTCTTTTGAACATCTACTTACTTATCATTTTACGCAGTTATAAAGAATTTTAAAATAAGTATGTAGTATAAAATAGTAATAGTAATAGTAAAAAAGGAAAACACATAATCAAATTAGAATTGTTTAAAAAAATGTTAAATGAGTACTAATAAATAGACAGAGCTTTAATTTAGCCACTTTGTAAAAAAACCGTTAGTCGAATCATTTCCTTTTTAAAATATACTTTACTAACATTAGTAACAATTTTAGTTCTATTGTCGTAGAATACAACAGATGATACATAGGAACGTATCGCGAACAAACTCGTATTAACTCGTGCAGCTCACTCCGTTAATCCCGTTACACAAATATCCCTCCGAAGTCCGAACCCTTATAAGAGACGATTAATGCAATATGTGTCCCATTGGACGACAATTATTTTGCAAACTACAAGAGTCATTCCGTGTTTACTAACTGCAAAACAAAACTAAAAACAGAGTCATGTTTGTGTAGTCATAGAACAAATATTTTAATCATAATAATGAGCAATTCTTTAGCAAAGAAAACCTATACTTATATATAAAGAGGTAAAGTTTGTGTGTTTGTTAAATTGTAAGAGGTAAACTCGGGATCTACTGAACTGACTTTAAAAATTATTTCACATTATTGCTGGTTGCCATAGGCTATATAAAAAAGAATTGTTAACATTATGCCCAACGAAATGGTCACGGGTCAGCTACTAAACAAATATCATGCTATTGTGTCGTTGAAAAACATTGATATTTATATGTATATTCAATGACGTATAACGCATAATTGACTGATAGTCCCTTTACAATTGGTTCGCCGCAAACATCGACCACATTTGGATATGTAGTCGATGGCCGCAAATGAAGCCAAAACTATATTCATATGTAAGTGTAAAAAGCACGTTCTTATGACACGATCGATAACACGCACACAAGCCCACCGATAATGTTGCTGCTAAAAATTTTATCCTATAAATGTGGAAAATTTTAAATTAACAAAAAACATACTAATATTATACGATACAATGCGGCGACGAACTATATAAATAGACAATTTGACAGTTGTCTAATTTGAAATGGCTTTACTTTGCGGGCTAATACTACGGATCTAGCGGCCAAATACGCAAATTAAAATTAAGTCTTATAATTTTGACAGAATTGTATGGCGAACTGTCAAATCGGACCGATTTAAGTTGTTCTTAAATTTAAGTTGCGTTTCAGTATTTCGACATATGTTTTATTCTATGTGAACATTCATATATGAGCATGTGTCAAATTGACGCGGGAACTCTTCCCGCCGGCTGTCACTACGTCACGCGCGCTATTAGCCGACGACAGATAATATTTCACTCGCATCACTTGTCTTTGCGACAGACAACTATAACATTCCGGTTAATAGTGGAGTTGTAGGGGGAATAATGTTATGGTGTAGCATTTTTACTACAAGAAGCGAATTATTTTTGCATTATTTTATTAGATTTTAATATTTAGGTTGAACTTTACATTTTGCATTTTTAATTAAAACAGACAAGCCTTTAATTACATTTGGTTATGTTATTATATTATACGTTATATACAGTATTAAACATTATATTCTATAATATCAGAAATACAATCCACTATAATTCATCGTTTCAAGTTCATAATCCACGTATGACGAATTCATTCCAATTCCAATCCCACCAATATTAAAAAGACATACATTTAAATGCAAATCATAATAAATACCAATGCTATTTTGTTGTATTACTAAAGTTGTATACACAATCAAGAATCGCACGTGCACATTTAATATAAATAATTTAAAGTAATTTAATCTGTATATATAGGTGTCTATTGTGTAACTTTTTCAGTGTATCTGTTTAAATAAATAAATAAATATTTCCTAACACATACACAAACACTAGAAAAATATAACTCTTAAATTAAGTTTCGTAGATCTAAAATCTATCAAAAGTAAGATATAGTTATAATATATTTTTGGGTTCCAAACGACTTGTCTCAGCCTATATTGGAGAGGTCTCTGATCCGTGGTCCGTGGCACATAACATATTACAATTTACAAGCAAACTGTTGCCACAGTACGCACCGGTTGACTCAGCCGGATTACGTGTATCGAACCCAATGTCTCATTCAGCAGATTCAATCACGGCCAATGGCTGTGGGAGGGAAAGACGATCGTCGAAGAGTTATTAAGATATAGTTACAAATATTGGTTGTCCTTCTAAATCGTCCGAGACAAATTTTTGTTCAAATGTAACTTGGGTACTTGTTTAACTAAATTTCAGGGTAAAATAATATTATGTAGTAATACATAATTTAAAGTCATACTTAGATTTTCACTCACTGCTTCAATAAGTACTTAAGTAATATTTTACTTAACTCAAAATTACATACTAGTTTTACGCAAGCCTTCGCGTCTTTTGATGGCAAATAAGTGTTCGACGAGGAAGCATTTTTAACATAACATTTTATGGGTTAAAATCTAAGGTCCAACGCTGACCGGACCTCGCATTAGATATATGCGAGCGATGCACCGAATTTTGAGGGCCTTTGTAAAATACTTGCTTTGACGTCAAAGCACGCCGACTTCCTCCACACACACAATATGTATGACCTCTATTGGGCGGCGCTCAAGGGTAAACAATATTTTTCATGTTTTAAATATAGAAATTAAAAATCCTAGTTTTCCAATAGCATTTGATCACATTATGCGGCATATTTCTTAGCTTTGAGTTTCAACAACAGCAACGCTCGGCATTGTCCGAGCACCTTCCAACTAAAACTAATACACGTTCCAGTTACCTTCAGCATAATTCGGCATTGTGCGCCACTGAGTCGCACTTTGCTCTGTAATTTTAAAACTAGGTTTGTAACACTTCCTCAGGATCCGTAGGTACAGCTGACTGCAGCAGTTTTTAGTTCTATCTGGTTTCATAGTAGATTTATGTCACTCACTTAACCTCATTGATAACAGATAAAAATCGGCTTAAGTTATTTTTGGCATTTAAATATTCACCGTCATATTTGTATGTCGTTGTTGACGCATTATTCTATCATAAATGTCTTTCACTCCTTTGATACAATTTTTACCTACTATATTATGTCCAATGAAACAAATCCTTTCTTTATCTCCTTCTTTAATTTTAGCTAAGCGACTATCCGTACGCGGATGTGTTAGCTTACCATCAGACGAATCTCCAACTCATTTGCCGCCATTACATAAAAAAAGAACAAAAAGCAAAGATTTCTATTTGTCTATGACTTCAATTTAAGTTTACCTGTATACTTTTGCTTGCAGAGAACGCGACAGGAGAGGAGGCCTAGGCGGCGGCGCCGTCACCGAGTACGACTAGTCATATCGCTACAACGTTACCACTTCCCTTTTCCCCACTTCCCCCACTACCCCCCCACTTCTCCCCACCTCCCCCCCAACTCCCCGGCAACAGCCACCTCACCCATTGGCGGTCAAGTTCCTAAGTTCCCTTCGTTCGCCATTTCTTGGACTCGTACAAACTGTCACCTTCTAGAGATAAATATTATTTTTATGATATTATACGCGTAGACTAAGGACCGGTGTTACTATACATTAGCTAATATATTATTGTAATTAATAATTGTATTTTATTAGTACTGTTGATGTATTAAATGGCTTCATGACTTTAATGTTGTCCAATAAAAATTTATTCGGAGCCGAAATTTGTTTAATTTTACCTCTACACCCTAACCCTACACACAATAAATCACAAAACAACTAAAATACTTCAAACCAAGATTAAATCATTAAAGAATTCATAAATAAATGGATTCTCAAATGTTTAACTTTATTGTCAGGCTAAATATTAAAGCTCGCGTTTTCCTTCGCCTGTGTTGTTCTAGTCAAGTAGTTAGCGTAATTTTAAATAGTCTCCTATATCACCTGTTTTACACATTGTTAAAAAAAAATTCAAATTGATCCAGTAATTTCAAACCTTATTAACTGCCAACAAAAAATCAGCAAATTTATTTTCTTCGCCAGTTATAAAAAGTTCTATTTTCTGTCACTTGCTCTATAAAAACCTAAGTATATTTTAAGAAAATCGCAGAATAAATAGATATACTAAAGTCAAAGAAATAAGTATGATGGTATCTGTTAGCAAGAAGGCATGTGGTGGCATGTTTCCTGTTCATTCACGTTGAAGTCAAACAGTCTCGATTGTAATCTCGCCCGCACTCATCAAGACGCGAGACGCACGACGCAAGCGGCAAGACGCGACATCTCGGCCCTGTGTGTTTTGCGCTATATACACAATACACATCTGTATATATAATAGTTATGTTTGCACAAACTGGGGTTAGCGTTAGAAACAAATGAGTGTTCAAATTCAATGTTTTCAATTGTTTCAATGAAGGATTAATAGGATGTTTTAATTTTGATTGTATTTTTTCGTTTCGACTATATAAAAAAGAAAATTATATTATACATTATACGTATGAATAAATCTTAAAGCACTCAGGATGTGAACAATGTCGGTTTGTTACATAGAAATATGTAATGATACCATTAAGATGCTATCATTACATATTTCTATGTAACCTACTGCTTGATTAGCGATGTTGCTAAAATACGCTTTACTTTGACTTCACTTTATAATATTTGACATGAGTTAAGTGCATACTTACGATAATATTACAATAATATTAATAGTGAAATTTGAATCGCTGGTGATATAGACGTATGATGTGAGTGAAATGTGCACAACTTTGAGTGATCTCTCTTATAAATGAAATCTTTAGTTCTTGTCAAGTAAGAATGCGTGATGAACTATCTACAGACAGTAAAAATATTTTTAAAACGAAATTTCGTTTCTTTCTCTTAAAATTTATTAGCAGTGTGGAATTGGGTTCCTTAAATCTAGGTACTTAATAAATATGTAAAATGCACGCAAACACTAATAAGCAATCTATACTTATATATAAAGCTGAAGAGTTTGTTTGTTTGTTTGAACGCGCTAATCTCAGGAACTACTGGTTCGAATTGAAAAATTCTTTTTTTATTGAATGGACAATTTATCGAGGAAAGCTTTAGGCTACATTGTTATGTAACCTATGCGTGATGTTTCACGCTGCGACTAATAGGAGCGGAAATATAATGTAAAATGTTTAAAAAAACGGGGAAAATTATTCATCTTTGAGGGCTTCCTTTCGTGCTCTGCGAAAACGGTTCAAGATACAAAAAATATGAATTAAAGAATTATTCCTCTTTAAATTATCTAAAAAAAAGTTCGCGACAGTATATGTCTATTTTCTAAGATTGACTCACTATAACATAATAATAGAAATAGATCCGACGGGGACGAAGTTGCGAGCAACAGCTAGTACTAAAGATATCTTGTACTGACACATGTATACCTATCACTATTGAGGCACGTCCGCACACTGCGGCTGTCGACAGTCGAATGTCATCTTATCAATGTACTTCAGTACACCACAAAATAAATATGAATCACCGAGCAAACCTCAGGCTCCAAATTAGATAAGTGATTTTAATTTTTTATTACGCCAAAATTTATTTAGAACAAAATTAAAAGGATAAACAAACGGGATTGGTATTACGCGGGCGCAGGAAATAAATAAATTTCACAACATAATGAAGTGTCAATTCCCGCCAAATAGCAATATGTTGGTTGACAATTTCGGCGGTCCACGAGCGACGCCATGAAATATGAGTCGCCTGCTCCGACGATGTTATGTACACTACTAAATCGACCACTTGTTTGTTCCACATTGTTCCAATTTTCACAAATCGCCCCAACACTGAACTTCGTCTAGCAGTAATACAATATTAGCTAAATAATGTTGATAGTATTCATTTAGTCTATGCTTATAACTAAATGTCACAATGACTAACTATTTATGACGAAATATTGAATAACTAGTTTTATTTGCGTTCTAATTTTAATCTACCGAAAAACAATGGTTGTTAAACCAACGGAGGACAAAAAAACAATTTTAAATTGATTATCTAAGTTCGACATTAAACTTAAATTAATAAAGATTCTATAGAGTTTAAGAAATTGTTAGTCACTTGTAATTTACATACTTATGTTAGAAAGCGATACAATTTACGGCTTGTAGGAGGTAAAATTTTTGATTCCCTGAAGATCTTATAAAATGTTTTAAATCTTAACCAATAGAATTCAAAGATTGTATTGGCCAAAGATTTTAGCAAAAAAACAACAATAAATAGCTGGATATAGCGCACGAGGGTAAAGTTGCGGATCTCAGCTAATAAAACGTAATAAATGGCCCTACAAAGTAAATATAGCAATGACATATACGATAGATAGCCATCATAGATAATGGATATGTATATTACGATGAAGATGTTCAGATCCTGTAAGAACAAGAGAGGGCGAGTGAGAGCATGTGAGAGCGTGTGAGAGCATGTGAGAGCGTCTGAGCTTAAAGCATGCGGACAATGGGCCGGGCATGTAGCGAGACGGAAGGAGCAGCGGTGCCGGGCTGCGATGTCATCCAATCTGATACTAACACCATGTTTCTTTATTTATTAAGACTTTTTTAGATATTATTGGTGACTTAATTTAAATGGGTAAATTTGAGCTATTTTTAAACTTTACTAGCTACACTGTTTTAATAAAAAATAGAATAGAGGGCCAAATGCACGTGGGGTCTTGCATAAAATAGGGTCCAAATTCATCCATTGTGAATTTTTACATATAGCTTACATTTTTGCAACATAAACGAAATTGAAAGCGAAAAAAATATTGCATTGCAAATTACAAATGTTGTTACTATAATATATCCAAATGCGGAGATTCGCGTTCGAGAAAGTTCCACGACGAGTAATTAGTTAGTTACACTGTGTCTGCAAACAATTCGCTAAACTATGGAATTATGGCGGAAACGGGTAACAAACACAAATAAACACAAACCTATGAAAATTTTAGTGTCACTTAAATTACTGTTTCAATTTGTTTAACATAAAATTCTTTAGTAAAGCAATTCTTGTTCTGATTCGTATGTGTTTTAGGGAGATGTAGTATTATGCTGTATGAGTTAAGTCGGAATTGTACTGACCAAAATACAACTCAGTTCTGTCGTCTCGCTGACAGTGCAAATCATGTATCACCATCACCTTTTCAGACTCCTTGGTCAAATTTTAGAGTAAAGCTTACAAATATAACAATTGTGAGCTAAGACTGAATGATGCAAAACATTTATACCAGATGTTAAATTATTTTAAACTGTCCCAAGGATTCAAAATATCTGGCCACTGTAGGCTCTTAAATGAATGGAAATGTTAGAATACCGTGCAATCCAGTTGAGTGTTAGTGTACACTCTACACTCTACGCTCTACACACTAGACAACAAGTATTGCGCGATTCTTGAACGTATCATTCATTCAATCGTTCACGTCACAACTACATGATTTCATTTTCAGTTTTTCAGTCGTCTGTTACTCTATTCTGGTTGTAAAAGTAAACGAATCTACTAAGGCTTATATCCAAATTAACTTTTACTATAGTCTGTATGCCAACACCAGTGCATAGACGAAGACAAACGCATCTTTATTCAAGCAAGCTATATATCATAATAACATTGTGAAATTTTATTGATTTACAAAACAATTGTTTACCACCGGTTGGAAAAGCAGTTTCTTCACAGAAGAATCTTCAAGAAACCCTTATAGTTGCTCCTATAAAACAAAATGGTACAACAGTAATTAATGTTCTATTTATTAATAACATGTCATATCTTCGATACAAGTTCAGTTTTGCACCGTGTGGCACCATGGTGGCGCGTGTCGGAGCGTCGGTAAAGTACGACATGTTCCGACCGAAGGCGCTTCCTGAAAAACGACCAACTCTCGGTATTCGGTAATTAGTTTCGCTCTAAACTTGGCATTACCGATGTTCCCGATATCAAGCACGAACTTAGCATAGAATTTAGTTCGTTCTTTATTGGTTTTTATTGTTACTACAGATTTATTACTGAAGGAATATATAATAGTCGAATAAAATTTCATGCCGCTACCATAAACACTTTAGTTTTCATCATTAAAAAAATGACATTACAGGGAACTCCATAATGCAGTATTATGAACATTTGAATCGTCATAGTACTACTATACAAAAATATAGAGATACTACGGTTTCCGAAAGAGTGTTCTATACTATCGAGAAAACTATATGGTATTTAAAGTTGTTCTTTATACAAGTTGATATAAAAAATTGTATTTGTTGCACACAAAACCACACTTTTCATATTATTCATAATAAAAACACACATTATACACAATACATATATTATTACACATATTATCTCACAATAATAACACCACGTCTATGATTATAATTAGCAAAACAATACAACAAAACTAAAATTAACTTACAGCTTCATAAAGACGCATCGTTCGTATCGGGATGCAATCTTGTAGAAATTTCATTCATTTCATTTCAAGTGACCCTTTAAAAGAAATATATTTCGTTTAGGGGCGTATGTGCGGCGCTATGGGGGCCTCCGGTGCACAGCTCTGCTCTCAGGACTCTCAGGGGATCCATCGGGCAGCGATCAGCAAATCTGCACTCGAATTAAGGAAACCATTTCACACCGACAGAATATAAAGCAGCTTCCTTTGCCGCCACGATTCCAAGCGCAGTACGAGACAAGATATCATTGTAACTTTATTCCCGGAGGATACAGCGTTTTATATTTTAGAAAAATGATGAATGAATGATTACTTTAGGTGATCATATTTAAACAGTTGTCCAGAGCTGTCAAACTCCGCGAATGTTCCATTTTTTTCCATCAGTTGGCTCGCCAGCTTGTTTGCGCCCTATGATGTAAAAAACTTGTCACATAAGAATATGAAATCGCTCAGTTTTGAATTATTATTTGATAAATATTCGGATACGGAATTCGAAGGTACTACCCATGCTCTAGACAAGTGCAAGAATAAAAGATAAACATTTTTGCTTCTAATCTTCTAGAGTTATCTTTGCCTATGGGACGTCTTTTTTGTATTCATCATTTAGTTAAACTTTAAGTTAACTTGTTTAGTTTGATAAAACCCTTTTGAACGCGCCGGGGCCTTCTTGACAGCTACGCTACTACTTCCATGTTGACAATGAACTATACTTGCACATAGACATACAGCTTATTAGAAAATAGTTGTAAATAATACGCTTTTAATAGCTACAATGTTTATTGGAACTTCTGCCCGGCGACTACACACGCCCCTCATATTTTTATTTGTCTTTAACCATATTAAATTCTATTATAAACCAGTGTGTTTGTTTGTTTGAACGCACTTTTATTTATTTTTTTTATAATTTCAATATTTAAATTGGAAATTTCGATTCACTAAAATAGAACGTTGGCAACACATACCTAGTCATACAAGTGCTAGTGTAGGCGGCCGTGGCGTTCATCCTGAGGTATTTATATTTAAAAAACACCTTACCAATACTTACATGTTATTCTTCCTTTGCAGCCATAGAAATAAAAACATATGTTCCCATTTCTGTGTTTACATCTGTAAACACAGAAATGGGAACATTACCAATTTTTAACCACCACCTTCACCACCTTTTCAGGATTTTTTGTAAGATGCTATACAGTTAGTTAAGTAATTGCAGAGTGCTACTTTACTAGTAAATTATATGTATAATATAGTAACATAATTAGAAGTTATTAACAATTAGTATTTTATAGGCGATGAATATCATATTATGCGTAGTATACAGCATGGGCGTCATTACCCAACAATCGTGTCCCAATCTTTACTTACTAAGTAACTAGCCACGCCGCGCGGTTCCAACCATTTATTACTCTATTATTGAGGAAATAGCGTTACGACTAAGTGAACTATACCAGAATGTTATATAAGCAAGTACACTTCACGAGAAAGCTATAATTGTTTAAGCAAGAGTTAAGTGGAATTAAGTTTTATTAGTCGTATTTAATAGTAGTGTCGCTCCGTGGTTTTATTCGTTTATACTAATGACCCGTGCCCTATTCGTTGGGCATAATGTTACCAAACCTTTTTTATAAAGCCTATGACACTGAGGAATAATGTGGCTTTCTATTGGTGAAAGAATGTTTAGAATCGGTTTAGTAGATCCCCAAATTACCCCTTACAATTTAACAAACGCACAAACTTTACTTCTTTACAATATTAGTATAGATAATGAAACCTGGTATTGTAGATATGCCTAGTCTTAATGCTTTTAGTTCGTGTGTTACTAAAAGCTCATAGAAAGGTGACTCTCTCATCATAGTTGTTTATTTTTAGTTTACAGAGCAGTTGCTATTTTGTGGTAGTTACCACAGCTTCTTGCCGGTTCCTTTCTGTAGAAACTGCCTTTTGATCCTTTTTAGTGGTAAATGACCTTTTTAGTGATGAATTTTGTAATACCATAACTGTTCAGTTGGACTTGAGATGAATACCTCGAAAACAAAAATTATTACAAATAGTCATAGATTTCCTATTAAAATAAACAACAACAGCATAGAATATGTAGACAAATACATTTACTTAGGAAAACAAGTATC
>DWAJ01006193.1:0-10647 GCA_018238005.1 Eurema mandarina | reverse complement strand
AAAAACTAGTTTTAACTGATATTATATTCAGACATTAGTCAATTCTAGTATTAACAAAGGCATTAAGTAAAAACTAGTTCTAACTAGGAAAAACGCGTTCTACCTACAAACTAGTTTTAACTGTAACATATATATTATAATTCAATATACACAAGGATATGTAAATTAAATAATTCGTAATATTTATTTTAAGCATAAATACATAAACAATGCTTTTAGAAATACGCACTCAAAAAAACGTATACGGGAGAATTTTCTGAAATCATTTACTTATTTTCTAATGTAAGTTTGAATGTGTATGATAGCCCAAAATATAACTTAAAAACTGATGAAATCCATCATTTCATCGGGATCGATGACAACCAAATCGTGAAAAACCTTAAATAATAAATGTGTGGAAGGAGAGCATTTAACCTTTCTTTGAACCGGAGGGAGGATTTTCGATACATGACATATTAGATGTTGAGAAATTATAATATTATCTATGTGCTACGTCTCAGATGAATATCTTAAGCGCGATTTAGAACTCGGTGCATTAGTAACTGCTAATAGAAAGTAATTAAACATGATGTTATCCTTTCAGAGCGCGATCACCGCTCGGATCTTCTGGTGTGGAGTACAGAAGGCCTGAGCGGAGCGTGTCGTGGGGCGCGGGGGGCGTACGGATACACACCCCCATGCTGGAACCACTGGCAGATAACTCCAACAGGCGACAGTTTGGAATGGGCGTCGTTGGAAGATTCTTTCGGTAAGAGATTTGTCAAACTTTAATTGGAAGGTTTTCAAAGTCAAATTGGAGACTCTAGATCATCTTTATATTTAGTATAGTAAAATGCATATTACTTTCAAACGTAGGAAACAAATCTGAAACATAACATAAAAAAACAATAATTGATCTCAATGTACGAACCGTAAAGTACCTGAACGATATTAAAATCACAAAACAGTATAAAATTCTATAAATAAAGTTCCATAACCATAACCATTTCAAAATACAGGGAACTTCAATTCAAGCAATAAAAATATTTTATTGGAGTTTACAAATATTATGTAATATTGAATTTATAATTTACCTACATTTGTAGACGACTATACCAAAGCAACGACTAGTCGGTTTCATACTTTTATCCGTACAAAATATATAGCATGTTTCCCGCTAATTTTTATCGCGTGTTACTTTCAAACGCTTTTTCATGACACAATTATGTAATAAGTGTGTAAAAGTCAATTGGGACCAAAGCATTTTGCGACTAATAATTATGTAAAAGCAGTAATGTTCCAGGTTATTGGATGGTTCTAGAACACACGTTCCGTTTTATTACAGTGGCTTAGATTGAGCTTCGATATTATTGTTGCTCTCAATGCTAGTCTGGTGGGGTTTTAAAAAATGTTTGACTAACAAGAAAAAGAGTACCTATATTGATATAATTAAATAAAGTACTTCTAAAAAAACGACTCACGTAATTTTCGTAGGATTGTGAATAATAGAAAATCCTAAGGTAAATTAAATAAAAAATAACCTTACTCAAAGGTTAAGCCTAACAGTTTAATCACATCGAGCGTAGACGAGCTATAGACTGAATTAGGATCCTATTTTCAGTATAGTACGTCTACCCGGTATGTCGGCTACTACGAACCCCTACAAGTGACACCCACATTGTTTACCCTGTTTTTATAGAATTAGCCTTTCATTGTTAGCAACTCCCACGCTGATTGCCCTTATAAAATATAGATTTTGCAACTTATATTTATAGTTGTGATGTTGTTTATGTAAATGCCAATCAGGGCTTTGAAATCGCACTTTATAATTATCAGTAATAACTCCAAGCACTAATACATAATAAGTAATATGAACTTATATTATTATCATCTTAATACGATATGGAGTTGAGAACGTTGCAGAATGTACCCGTTATATTAGGTTAAAGTCAAGTCTCTATGTTACGTTAGTCATTGCAGTGTCTTGAGTAGATCTGTCGTCTTAGACGAAGATTAGAAGTTAAATACACACGGTGAGAAATTACTGCGGCACTCTGTACATCGAACTACTAAGTCCCATTTCAAGCAGATGTGCTGTTAACTATTGTTATTATTATGAATATATTACATTGGATAAATGGGTTTCTCGTAAAACAGTCGAATGCTATGGCATTCAGTGGAAAATTATTCATAGCACTTCAATTAGATAAAACCTACATAACTTAAACATCTACATTCAACTACACAGTATGTCATATAGACTCTCAAATTAAGTTACATATAGATGATATAACATTTTTAAATTGGCGATCCAGCAAAGCCAAAAACAGTTGGTTTTCAACCGAATTAAAAAAAGGAGAAGGTTCTCAATTCGACCCGTATGTTTTTTTTCTATGTTTGTTACGCGATAATGCCGCGAATTATGAACCAATTTGAACAAATCTTTTTTCGGCGTATAGGTAATACCTCAAGGGTAGTCCCATTTAAATTTAATAATAAAAAAACAACCCCCAATATCTCCGCCGATTATATATTAACCAATTTGAACGATTATTTTTTTGTTAAATAGGAAAGGGTGGTTTCATGCGAATTTGAAGAAAATATTTTACCCCCAAGGGTGGAAAATTGGGGATGAACTTTTTTATAAGCAATATCTCCGCCGAATATGAACCAATTTGAACGAAGTCGGTTTTTTTTTAAGTTAATTATCATGATTACCATCAAAAAAAGATAAATACCACCTAGACAATGACATTTTTTGGAAATTTACCTTCTTGTGAATATTCTAGATTGCTAAAATATTAACAAGAAGGTAATTGTATTTCACAAAACTAAATTCTTTAATAAATCTTTTAGTCTCTGCTATATCCTTATGGAATTCCTTGCCTCTTAATATTAGAAAATACGCTAAACTCATTCAAAACCTTGTGCAAAAACACTATCTTTCTATTGCCTTAAATTCAACCTAGTTTATTCTTAATATGTAGTCTGTCTGTATGTATGTATGTACGTTTGTACGTTAGTATGTATGTATGCACTTTTTAGCGATAAGGCCGCCATTTCCAATAGTTTTAAGATTGTTTAATTGTAATATCTGTATTGTAACAAAGAATAAATAACTAATTAAATAAATAAATTGTACCTGGCGAAGGTACAATTTATTAATGTCATGGGCGACATGGACATATGTTAGCATAACCCCCGACGCAAAAACAACGGGGTGTTATAAGTTTGACGTGTCTGTGTGTGTACATCCAGTGTGTGTATGTGTCTGTCTGAGGCAACGTAGCTCCCAAACGGACGATCCGATTTTGATGCGGTTTTTTTTTGTTTGAAAGGTATATCCATCGAGAGTGTTCTTAGCTATGTTTGGTGGAAATCGGTTCAGGTCTTCAAGGTTATCAGGTGGGTGGTTGTTAGGTGCGAGTTGGGGGTTTATGTACTAGTCAGTATGACTTGTATTGAAACGTTTTACCGTATTTTAAATAAATCAATTTATTGGAGGAAAACTATATTTAGATTTTTAGACATAAACCTGTTTAGATGAACATATATTGATTTTTAAACGAAATGTTTTTGTCGCTTTTAAAGTCAATGAGGCAAAAGCAAAGTTCGAAACCCGATTTTATTATGGAATTTGATTTTGAAAATTGTCTCGTATTTACAGATTCTTTGGTTATGCGTTGTAAAGAGATTTCTAGTAGAGTTCTAGTTACATAAAAGTATTTTTTTTTATTCCGCTTTAGTTTCTTGACATGCCTATA
This sequence comes from Eurema mandarina, assembly GCA_018238005.1. NCBI lineage: Eukaryota > Metazoa > Arthropoda > Insecta > Lepidoptera > Pieridae > Eurema > Eurema mandarina. Next base: position 6,904 of record DWAJ01006193.1, on the reverse strand, counting down.
CCATTTATTGATAACCGTTAAATATTTCTCACTAAGCTGATTATCATTTAAATTTGCATAAGCCCAAGATTTAGAAGATACTTATCTATTAATTATCTGTATCCCATGTCTGCATAACGGAACTTGTCAGTATTCTATCCAGCACCCATTCAATCCATTATTATAATTATAACGATGACGGGGGTTGGCATTAGAGGAAGGATTAAATTCTGCCACAAGTATCGATTGTTTTGGCTTAACAAGGCATACATAACAAAAATTACGACACCCAATCCATCCAATATGTTGAATTTAAAAATAGTAAAAATAGTAACATAATAGTAAAAGTGATGAGTGAGTGAGTGAGTCATGAGTGAGATTCCAATTTTGAATACCTAATAGTTTTATAGAAGTATTCACATTCAAAACTAAAAGTATGTACAGGACTAACGAAAAGCAGGTCTGCGTTCACGAGCCATCGATTTTCGACATCTCTATAATTATTATGAGGATGCCACAAAGCCAGCTCTGCCGCTTTTTTATATTTGACACGCAGCGCAAATGAATCCTCGCTTTGTTCTCAGTTTTTAATTAACAAATGCTTGCAATTGAATCCTTTTACTTACTCATATATTTGTATGTCAGTAAATTGAACTGAGGGAGGCGGTGTTACGGTTATACTTTACATCTCCTTTTTATATTTTTTATTCCATTGTGTATTACATTCATCTCCATGTGGTGAAATTGGGAATCAAATCACGGAATATACTCTATTATACTGATTAACTATATAAAAGTGTTAAAGATTATTTCATCATGAAAACAGTACTACGACGCTAATGTATAATATTTGTCATTTATTGAACAACTGTTTGGTTGTGACACCAAGATCTCTGTATGATGTAGCTCTGTTTTAGATTAACTTACTTTTGATAAATTGGTCTGATTAATAAACTCTGTTGCAATATTTAGATTTGAAGTGTAAGTTAGATTGTACTCACACATCTTGTTACAAGTTCAAGAAGTTCGCTAGGTACAGTTCGGCTATTATCGTAACACAAAGGTCTCAATATCAGTATAGATTAGTTTCCAACATGCAGGTGTTAAAGGTACTTGACTTCTTGCTAGTCGAATTAGACACAGTCTAGTGACTTTAAATCATCAACCGCCGGTAACGTAATAGTATAGTTTGATATTTAATCAGGCTTGAAGGGAGTTCATTCTATGTTAATGCTAATGGGCATTAAGTGGAATAAATTATAATTGAATGATGAGAATGGTTATATACTTTCACAATTTAACCAGTGTGCATATAGACTATATTTACACGTCCGTCATAAAATAAATGAGCACTTATTCTTCTTGAAGCGTGAAGCCATTGCTTTGATATATTATAAATATAGTATATATTCCTTTTACAACGTGTAAACTTTTTTTTATAAGTTTTTAATTAGATATACCTGCTATCTCTCCTCTTAAATTTGATTGTATACGAAGTTATTAAATAAATAATGCTTCCACTCTTGATTGGATTTTACGTTATGTCCCATTAATCAAAATATTAACAAAATGAAAAACAAAAGACGTAACTGACATTCAAAATTCCATCTTTTCCTAAAAAAAATACTTTCATCACCAACACAGACCATTTGTTTAAGAGCTATTATATCACAAGCACAAACAAAAAGTTGTATATATTAGACTAGAGGATCAGTTATTGTAACAAATATTTCCAAAAATGAATATAGTAACCGAATATGATCAGATTACACCCTTTTACAATGTAATTGTTATTGAAAAGCCCATTCTTCATAGCGGACGTCCTGGGTTGCTTTTGATAGGTGAGATAGATAGATTGCATAGTGGAACACTTGAATATTTTTTCTATTAATACCGTTTATTTCGAACAAACACAGATCTGTTGTTTATAAATGATTGGATTCAAATTCTAATTGAAATCTAATTCTTCTTTTCGTTAATGCTTTTCAATGATGATGTTATTTGAGGCTAAAATGTTCCAGACGGTCCCTTCGCAAGTCGATGGCACACGAAGGTGAAGTGGCCAGGCAGCTGGATGAGATGACTGACTACAGGCCTTACTTCACCTGGTGGGTGAGCACGGTTCAGACCATGGTGCTGCTGTTGGCTCTCCTGTGCTACGGATTCGGACCCGTTGGCTTCGGACGACACACACATACTGGACAAGTCATGCTGAAAAGCCTTAGTTTGCAGCAGGTATGTTGAAGGATTCGATAATGTATCCTTATAAATTTCTAGTTTTTTGTGTATTTTACTTAGTATATGATTATGTTTAAATGACGATGCGGTCTAAATTTCTGGTACGTCTACTGTTAAGTAAGGATATTATAATAACAATTCCTAACAGAATAGTCCTTTTACAGGAAAAACTGTAATCTTTATACTTGAGGTATGAACTAAAAAGCTTAATTTACCTAATTCGTAAAATGATTATTTTATTAATTATATAAAAATTATTAAAAATGGTAATGATTTTGATAAAACATAATTTTGTGTCATAATATCATAACAAGGCTTATAAAAAGTAAGCCTAGACAGCGTAACATGTTAAAACACCTAATCCATGCCTTTAGAGAGTAATGAAGCGTCGACTTTCAGTATCGTTTCTTTGTGGATTTTATTATATCGCGGCTAAATGACGCAAAGCTTTCAGACACAGCGCATTAACCCACATTTATTTGCGAGTGGGCGGTTATGAGACAATATTAGGTTTTTTGGGCCTGTTACTACACAGTCTTTGTGTAGTTTAACAAAATGAATGACTCGCAGTCAATTGTAGCTGAAAGCTACTATGTACGACAATTTGTCTTAGGCACTTGTGTTAACTCTGCAAATGATAGGTACTAAACTAATAACATATTTTTTGTCTATAAATATACAACACGACGCGGACGTATATTTTTTCATAATACAGTGAAATCTTACTAGGTCATGACACAGTTTGATTAACCAGAATTTGACCTATTAAACTATGAAAATATATCTTCGAATTTAGCTCCTGAACAAGGGAAACAATGTAGGGGAAATAGCTGATATAACCATAGATCGTGACGTATAATATAATTCATCAGTAAGTATGATCATCAATCAAAATCATAGTGTGTCATGGCAAAGGCAAGCTTGATTTCATTGTCATATAACAAACGCCCACAATGGGGAAAGGGACGTGAACTTATAATTACAGATGTTATGTATTATGATTTTGCGTAATTTTTCATGTCATTATGATATTTAATAAGCTTGTACTGTTGCGAGAATTTCACGACAATCCTTTAAGTTTTTTATTTATTATTCATAGAATACGTCTGCTTTTAAATACCTACTTTTATTTACATATGTCTATGTTTTCAAGTACATACACAAAAATGGAATCAAAGTATTTTAAAAATAGCGAGCAATATCGACCGATGCTCGGCTGTAAAAACCTTATGAAATTAGCAATTAACCAATGCTTTGTCGTTGGTTACAAAGTTGCAGTAGGTAGCCGTCGGCACAAAGTAAGAGTATTAATGAGTGTAGAGATGTAGGTCACACGGGTTCCGTAACCCTTTGTCGAGTTTTTGTAGCGAACTCGCCCTAATATCATCTTCGGGCACGGGTGACCACGGGCTTTGGAGACCACAGTTTCGGAGATACGAGTTATTATGCTTTTTACCAACGTGCGGTTGAGTGCCAGTAATTTGGTACTGTTTCAATACGCGGTTTTAATTTGCAGTTTTTGTGAAATAAATTGTCATTTATATTATTAAAAGACTCTTTTAACTTACATGAAACAATGTAGGTACTTTTGTATAATTATCAAGCAACAGTGTTAGCACGCCTAATCTTGATAACTGAAGCGTGGCTAGTTCGTTAAGTGCTTTCGTAGTCGTGTGTTTGCAACATAGTGCATAAATCGAATAGTTAGCTACAGTATTATTATAGGTATAATAAATTATTTTCTTAAAAAAAATATAACGATTGTCACAATAGTAAATAATTTTTCTATGGTACCTTACTCAACATTTATGCATACATTTCTGAGTTATGTAGCATTATTGTTTTCCAAGAACTTAGAGTAATATCACCTCTTTGCGATGGCTGAACCCCTTTTAACAGCATACTATCAATTACATTAAAATTAACAAAATGTCACGTATTTTCAGGTGGAATGGGAAGAGCCAGCTTCATTTTGGTTGGGACCTCGGGCGGCGGATCTCATACATTTAGGGGCTAAATTCGCGCCGTGTATGCGGAGGGACGCGCGGATAGCACGAGCCATAGCGGCGTCAGCTAGACGTGAGAGGGACACCGCGTGCTGTATACGGAACGATGATTCTGGATGTGTGCAGTCTTCTAAAGCGGATTGTTCGGTAATTCATCTATACTAATAATAATACCTTAAGGGAGATTTGTGAATTCACTAGTGGGAATGAGTAAAATAGCTGCAAAAACTACTAAAATAATTGAAAATAAAGTTTTTTCAAACGACATTTTTGTACTACGCTGTATGTAGATAGATATAGCTATAACGATCGTCAACTTCCGAAAGGAGAGGGGACAATAATAATAAGACGATTTCTTCTTAAATTATTTTAATACAGCAAATATTTAAAACAAATAAGTCCTCGAGAAGCTGTGGAATAATACGTACGATAACCTTAACATTAAGGTGTCATTAAAACTCTAGAAATAATTATTATTGTTAAAAAAATACAATAGAATGAATACATATTTAATTTGAATAGAATAGGGCGAAAATGTTGTGTTACACAAAATGTAATTTTATTTAAATTTTTCACACGCAATCCATAGATAAGAGGATTAGTACCGAAGGTGAGTTTATGAGTTTTTGAATTTTATGCAACAACGGCAAAAAGGTTGAGATAATACATTTTATGAGTGTTAACTCAAACAAAATTAGAGAATTTGAATTTAGGAATTTATTTAATATTGTTGAACCAACGTTTTAAAATTGCGCTATGTTAAAAATAAAATTGTGTAAATTTAGTAATTCAATTATTGTCATACTTTAATCTATTAGTCTGGAATAAGAACTGTTTGTAGTAAAAAATTGTTATTTATGATATTTTTTACAGAATACGATATCAACTTGGAAAAAGTGGTCGTCAGGAGACTCAGGACCAGGTGGAAGGATATCAGGGTCAGTTTGTGGATTAGATCCCAAGTGAGTAAACTCCTATTTACTTAATAAAAATACTAACCGCCCTTTCCTCCTATAGTCATAGGAAAGTGGATATTTGGAAATAATATTAGTACAGAAGAGTGTCACCTTCTAATTCACAATTGATTGAATAAAAACAAAGAAGGATACCCTTTTGTTCTATTATTTAATATGGAAGCATACATCTATGTAATCATAGTAGTTATTGTATTTTTTGTTAGTAATTGATATTAAAAATAAATGGTACATTGCAGATTCTGCGAAGCACCCCGTTCGATAGCGCCGCACGAATGGCCGGATGATATAACAAAATGGCCGATCTGTCGCAAGTCGGTTTTGGACGGGTCGGCGGCGGCGGGGCGCGCGGGGCACGCAGCCGAGCACATGGCGTGCGAGGTCATCGCGCACCCTTGCTGCATCGGCGTACACGGCCAATGTGTCATCACCACCAGCGAGCACTGCTCTTTTGTTAAGGGCTACTTTCACGAGGAAGCCTCGCTTTGTTCACAGGTAAGATATTACAAGCTATTATATGAGTAGAAGCAACAGTTCCACAGCTTGTCTGCATGATAAACATTCCAGTAAGGAGTAACAGTTATTTTAAAACACGAGATTTTATATGAAAATCGTAATATTGTCGGAGTTACTTCCTTCCTCAATTCAACATAACTTGGCAATAAGCAACACGAGCTAAAGGGGTTAGTTGGGTCTTCTTTTTTCGTTTTATTTATGTAGGTATACATACAGGTATGTATATTTTTGTTAAGAAGAGTTACTTTGTTGTGCTAGGCTATGTACCTACTATCTTTTCTGTTTAATTTCTGCGTAAATAGAAACATGTCATTTGTAATAATGCGTATGAATTTCAGGTTTCTTGTTTGGACGATGTTTGCGGAATGTTGCCGTTTATGCGGAGACGCCGTCCAGACCAGCTGTACAGAGCGTGGACTTCACTCTTTGTACATGCTGGCTTGTTGCACTTAGCGGCTACTCTGGCGTTGCAATGGTTGTTCATGAGGGACCTAGAAAAGATGGCTGGGCCAGTCAGATTGGCTGTTGTTTATCTCGGCAGCGGCGTAGCAGGGAACATGGCATCAGCTATATTTGAACCATACAGAGCTGAGGTAATTTACATGAAAAAAATTCTGTGCTAATCTGTTTATTATGCTTAGTTAAACAATAATTAATATAGGTTTAGATGTTTATTATTATTTCTTAAAGAGAAATCTTTATTATTTCCAGGTCGGGCCAGCAGGAGCTCACTTTGGTCTACTAGCGTGTTTAATTGTAGAAGTTATTGGAGCATGGCCACTTCTCAGGCACCCAAAGCGAGCTCTTATGAAACTCATCGGCCTGGCGCTAGCCTTGTTTCTCGTCGGGCTTTTACCGTGGATAGACAATTTCGCCCATGTATTTGGTTTCGTATTCGGTTTTCTGTTGTCGTATGCGTTGCTTCCATTTGTAACGTTCGGGCCGTATGATAGGCGAAGAAAGATAGTGCTCGTATGGGTGTGTCTCGTGTCCGCTGGTGGTATGTTGTGCGCGCTGATTGCATTGTTCTATGCGGCGCCAGCGTATGAGTGTGCGGCGTGTGCATACTTCACTTGCTTGCCATTTGCGCCAGACATGTGCGCGTCGCAGGACGTGCGCGTGCGGCAGCTGGACGGCGTATGACGGCGCGCGGCCCGGGCGTCCTCGCCGCCGCCGCCCCCCCGCCCCCGC
>DWAJ01006192.1:0-10649 GCA_018238005.1 Eurema mandarina | reverse complement strand
GGACAAAGCAGATTGTGTGGCTGCAACGACATGTCTGTATTGATCTATATTTTTAGTTTTGACGTTCATAAATATCACAAGGTGATTTAAGTGAATAAATTATTTTCATTTCATTTTCATTTCATTTTCATTTCATTTCATTTCATTTCATTTCATTTCATTTCATTTCATTTCATTTCATTTCATTTCATTTCATTTTCATTTCATTTCATTTCATTTCATAAACACTCAAGATAAGGCGATAATGACTTTTCGAAGAATAAATCGAGATAATTTAAAATTACCACCAAATAAAACTTTCGAAAGGATAAAAGGTGATACAATAACAATAATTTAGGAACGCAATAAAACTGTTCTCTCATTAACTGGCAACACCGACGCGTAACGCGTAAAAGCTTTAATTTGACGATTTAAGCGACGAGCTAATTGACAGCTACTGACGTGCATATACAATACGTATATATTAACAATGTTTGTTGTCAAAATGTTAGTGTTAGTTTGGTAATCTTTTTATTTTAAAAGAGCATTTTTTTTTATCTGTAATACGATGACGTTTCAAAAGTGTTACTATATGTAGCCTAGTTGAATAAAGATATGTTTCACTTTGTCTTAATTAAACTTGTCACCCTTCCAACAGAGGATCATTCTATTTCGTATAAGTAGGGGCAATGGAAACCCATTTTTTCCAACCCCCTTTTATCTTATATTCCCTTTTCTCATAGATCCTTTACTATCTTAAGAGTTAGTTACGCAGTAGGAACTTAGATTTGTGACTGACTGTACATAAGTGGAGATAGTCGCTCAACTTCAAGCGAACATACTGTTCCTTCTTCATAATTACTTTAAAAAACATGCTTTTAAACTATGACCTTATATGTTATAGACTTATAACGCATAGACTGATAGTCCCTTAATAATCGGTCTGCCATAAGTGAAGCCAAAACTGTTAAAAAGCATGTCCTTATACCTACCGATAACGTTGCTGCTATAAGAAATTTACCCTATAGATGCTAAATTTAAATCTACGAAAAAACATACGAACTTCGATGTGATGCATTGCAGCGACGATCTATGTATAAATAATAGTAATAATAATTATAATGATAAGGCTCTTTATTTCTTGTTAAATAGTAGTACAAGTGCAGATACAATATTACAGTAAGCAAAAAATTTAATTTCTTTTTTTTTTTAATAAATATGTGAGCTTAAATTATGTTTTATCTATGTAAGTATAGGTCGCGTCACGAATGTTTAGAGCTGGACGAGAATAGCTGCGCATCGGTAGAATCGCGCTCGTAATTGAAGTATTTGTGCGAGAAGGACAACACGACTGGGACAACCAATCAACGCTCGCGCACCCGACGATCACGCGCTCCGCGCGCCTTGCCGTCCCCTCGATACCTTATTTTGTCTTCTGCGCAGGTTTTGTTCAGCGCTAAAGTGAAAAAAATTTTAAGCTAAGACAGCTTATGTGACCCGCTTCTATTAATAGAACATACACCAATTTGAACAAAAACCCGACCCATAATCACGCATCATTTAAATCGACCTATCTCCGAAGACAGACGTGACATGTCCATTTATTATTCTATGGCAACACAAATCTGCAGCTGATTGACGTTTTTAATTAACGGGCAACATTCGAACAAGGTTTTAAGTTAAACTTCTTTCTGGTAACATTGATCGATCGAATGTGTAAGGTAATGTTGCATTTTGGATATTTTAAATGCCGACTGTTAATAACTTTTAAGTAATTTATACATGTAATTAATGGGTGGTATTTTACTGTAGTCAATTGATTTTAATTAATTTTAAGTTTTATTTTTACTATAAATAATATTTTATATTTCGATCGTAAGTAATAACAAAAAATAATAATTTCCAGCCAAACATAAAACACTTTCAAGGAAAATAATTCTAGATGGAGTGAATAATGATGAATGAGGAATCAATCTTTATTTGCGGTTTAAAATTAATAAATATTTAAACCCTATATTTCTTGCTTAATTATAAAATTTGATTTTAAATTTAGAACGCACATGAAAAAGTATATAATAGAAAAGTCTTCAGCCAAAACAAAACGCCGAAGTTTCCAGAAAAATAGTTCTTAATACCGCGAATAAAGATTGATGAGGAATCAATGTACAAGTCCCGTAGATAAACGTAACGTCCACACAATCAATTTTAATCTGGGAACAGCCACGTGTTTATTTGTCCCTCTCTTATCAATACAAAAACATATAGTCGAAAAGGGACAGGTGTATTTTGGTATTGCTTTCGAGGGCTGTATCAATTTTGATAGAGGTCCATTACTATGACGCCAGCCTACTTTCCGAATTAAATGCTAAAGAAGATTGAACGGTTCTTATCTATAAGACGGTGATGTAAGCGAAAACTGTAATGAATAAAGAATTTAATGAGGCTTTTAAGGTTATTGAAGGGATTTGGGATCTTAGTACAAATTGATGTTTTTCCATACAATTAAATCTTTATGATCGTAAATATGAATTTTAAAATGTATTTTTTTTATTTAAGTATTTTCATATAAATACCGTAAGTTCCCATAAAAGGCTTTAAATCTTCTAACAAACAGTTAAGAACTATCCATTGAAAAATAAGCAGAATACGCAAACAACTAAAATAAGGCAATTAATTCAAAACAGCTTTTAATACCTTTTATCAAAAGGAAAGTTAACACAGCTTTTTAAAGTGTAACAATGCGTCTAACTACTCGTATAAATAACAAGGCCTATAAATTTGGCTGGATTATAATCGTGAAGCAGTATTTATTCTCAGTATTGATGTGGCACGCCGTATGATGGATGGCGTATTACGAATGTACCGCTTAGTTCTTAGGGTTGACACTTCTGAGTTTTGTAGTAATTTATACTTATATTAAAAAGATTGGATTGGAAGCTTATAGGGAAGTAAGGAGTAATGAGTAATTTAATTATTTCCAAGAGTAAACTTTATAATGCCACTAGGATTTTTTAAGGTGCTATATTGTTCTTAAGTCTAATATAATTTGTTAGAAACTCATATAATTATTACCAAAAAATATTAAACTTAACAATATCAGGGTCTGCTTAGTTGATACAGCGGGTACAACTAAATAATTAGAAAAGATTTGCTTTTGTAAAGTTGTTAGTTCACATCGGGCGAGGTTAATAAAAAATATTCTGTTTTACAGTTAAATAAAAGTTTGTGCCCTAAAACGTTTATTATAGCAGCCATAAATATTTCTTTCTAATTCATACACCAATAGATGTACAAATGTAATAGGACTCAAAATCTTTGTTTAATACATTATTTATTACGAAAATATAGGTAATAATTATTTTTACCTTTTGGCAGCCCTAAAGCTCTGTTGTTAACTAACTTGAGACATAGCTTTTGATATACAAACAGACAACTAGCGTAACTTGACGGTATGTTTTGCTAAATGTAAATTAATACATACCTATAAATTATTACTAGCTGCCCTGACGCGACTTCCTTTTTCTCTGCTTTAGAACATCATATTTTCGTACTAACAGTATTCTTAATAAAAATCGGAATCGGTTCAGCTTTTATCGAGTTATTTACTTCGCATCAAGTCAAAAAATAAATCTCCATATTTACTAATTTCTATTTAGATTTAACAATCAATAGAAAATCATATTTTAAAACCTTTGATATACTAAATGCTACAAGACGTAAACATATTCCCAGACGTTGAGACGTCAGACGCTTAACAAATTACGGTACCAGTTCAAACAGTCTCTAATCAAATAGTCATAAAATTTTCAACTATAATAATGTACGTAAATTAAAAGCCTCGGGCCTTGAGCGAGCCTTGAGAACAAGCAGATGCCTATGTGTGAACGGAGAAAGGTTCCATGGATGTGGTAGAAAACGCGATGATTAAAATTATACAAGAAAAATGGGAAAAAAAAACTCTGTAACACTGAAATTTAATACATTATAAAGTTTTTTTTATTATATAAAATGCTTTATAATGTATCAACAAGACTGGGAAATAAAAAATATGAAGTACTAATTTACATAGAAGAATTAAAAAAATGCAATTAAAGGACACTCCAAAGAATAAATTATTAAAATCTGGAATAAAGACGATCAAGCATTCTCAAGAAAACTAGAATTTGGATCTTAACATTTAGAGCACAAATAGAACTAAATAATACATGTGGATATTATCTCGTATTTTTAAACTATATACATTAATATTTAAAATAAAGATTAATACAAATATAACACAAGTTTATACACTGGAACAGCTTCGCTGAGTAGTGGAATATATTTGTTTTCATGAAACAAATGCCACCTTCATACATTCCAGTTCACACCAACACCAGACTTTATTAGCCCGGTAGTGTTTTCCTAGAGGGAGGTTCCCCTTATCATAAAAAATTCACGAACAAAAGTAGCCTTCCGATTCTATTGGTTTTTCCACTGTATCATTGAGACCTTACTTATAAAACATTCCTTTGTAATTTACTGCTAAAGTATTGAGGAACGATTTTAAAAAATACAGTTTTTGAAGTTATATATCATTTCTTTTTTTATTTATTTTTTGTTTCATTACACGAAATTATCGTAACACACATGTATATTTATTCAAATACAACCACATAAAATGTGAACGTACATTCATATCTATCATAGCTACATCTGTTAGTTTTCGGCGAAAATCTGGGAAGGTACCCGTGACCCCTACCCGCTGCGGTGAGAAGGAATAAAGAGGGGTTATGCTCTTTAGAAGTCCAAAATTCTTTCCCGAGGATGCATGATGATTTTCCCAATATGTATAGCAAAAGATACCATTTATAAAACACAAACAAAAAACTTCTTTATTACCTATACTCATGCCAGTTATGTCAAACATCCGATCAATATAATAAATCTATTTGTTTGTCCGTTCTAAATCGAGCTATAAATCCAAATCAACAATCCGATTGACGTAATGCAGGTAGGTAATATATGTGAGCTATTGTGTGGCGCCGATATTAGAAGCATTCAATATTCAGCACATAACGAGGTACAGGGCAGAGGCGGGACGAACTATTCAATTTGGTCGCGTTGCTTGCTACACTCCTACTGGGTCTTTCATATTAATATTTTCTTTTAAATCATAAGGGGCACACGAGCATGCGAGCCACCCTACACATGGAAAGTGGTCATCGCCGCCCATCAACACTAGAGCAGCTCTGGAGTGGGATGGTGACATAATACTCACACTGGTAAATTAAAAAAAAAACTGTTGTGTATTCCGAGATCATTTACGTTTAAAAAAATCCTTCCATCTGTTATTACTTGCATTATAAGAGGTAATATAATCTATATAGTAACTGAACCAGTGACAAAATTAATAAGCAATAAATATTAGGCTAATCATAAAACATTAACTGTCCTAGAAAGAACAAACCATTCAGTTTCATGTCTCTTCAACAAAGACAACGCGTGGCGTCCGATATTAATGAGGTGTTAGTCGGTGTTATACGTTCCGAATCGCTTCAGTTAAGTTTCACATAATATCTCCGAAACTTATAATTTTAAAACGTAACAAAAAAATTGTTCTTTCTTTTATGAGCATCCGAAATTTAAAAGGTAATTTTCCTCGGAAGGTTTCAGTAGCATCTACTTTTATAGTCGAGAAATCCTCTAAGTAGATGTCACGGGCATCTTCGAAATGCTTTATATTTTATAGGATACTATTCTGTAACTAAAATATTAACCATCTACCCAATTTCATACTGAAGTTATCACTACAAACCCGCTGTCTCCTTAAATCTTAAAACTACGCAACTGATATTTCTGCGGTTTTTTTAACAAATAGAATGATTCTACAGGAAGGTTTATACCTATAATATATGCGTGCTAAGCCAGGGCGAGTCGTTAGTGTTTCAAATAAAAAAAACGATTATTAAAAAACATGTTTTTATATGTAAAACAGCCATTATTGAAAAGCAAATTGTCATGTATCGTGCTATTAGCTCGTAAATCGCGTCCCCCCAAATTGTAGCCGTAAAACCAATTGCTGCTAACAAAAGATAATGTAAACGGTTTTAATTGCAATGATTGCGTCTTTGTAACAAGCGGTTGTAACAACATTTTTGATTGGTTGATTGGCGTTAAAGCCACTAGTTAATTAATAGCGTTATGGAGACCATTTGTTGACATATATCGTAGGGTTGCCATATTTAAATTATACATCAGACAATTGAAAAGTTTGACGACCATTCGGTGCAATGGTAAGACAATTGCCTTTTGCGACAAGGGCTATGGATTCGATCTCCACACATTTTCCGTTATCGAGTTGCCAAAACATAAGCTATGCTTAGCGTGGTACTACTACCACTATCTACATAGCGCATTGTTAATAAGTTTGCATACATTAAAATAACGAAACTAAAATTCTACGATATAATTGTCCTAACATCGGTCATAATATCTTGTTTCTACTAAAATTCAATCTCAATATTACAGTATTGCTTTAGTTATTTGTATCAAGAAGTAAAGCTATTAATAACTGTAAAAGAAATAACTACAAACGGTAGTAGCGTTCTGTTTTATGCCGTGTCGGATTGGAGTAATCCGGCCTAATCCCTTAAGTAGAAGTTACGCATTCGTAATGCGTGATTATTTATGGTAATAGTATGAAATTGGTTTATTTGTTTCCTGATACTGGCTTTAGTATGAGATTTAAAGAACTGTTTTTGAGATTATTAATTGTTATAATTATGGTATGTCGTTCTTTTGATTATGTTTTACAAAACCTTTTATCTTACTTATATGGATATTTGTTAGTCTATCACGCAAAAGTACTTAATAGCTTTGGCACATAGGATACTTTATATCCCCATAATGCCTAGAAAACGGGAACTATGCGGATAAATCCGTGGGAAACGCCTTGTTGATGTATAATATTATATTAAAGAGCTCAAATTTTGTTCAGTTTTTCTTTAGGTATGGGACTACTATATTCTTGTAGTAATAGTAACTATCAATCAGCATCGTAGTGCTCGTATAAAACAGTTAGAGAATTGACATACAATTCAACATTTCTTAATAAAAAAAACTTACTAAGTAAAGCAAGACTAATCCAAGGTGTTGACTTCGTCGAACATAAGCTAAAGGTAACAGAATCAATGTAGAGACACAAAAGCATTCGCAAATTACAATTAATACAGATAAATTAAATACAATGCAATTGAAGGCGAGCCGCTGCAGCCTGCAACGTAATCAACAGACCTGGCTATAATTCATTATTATCACCTTACAATTGGCTGGCGTTTGGACCAAGTGTTAATATTTTTATTTATTTATTAATTTATTTCTATGGGAAATTATAATATCGTGCACCCTTACGTGGGCCGGACTCGAAAGACGCATGAAACAATCTTTATATATAATAAATATTAACAGCATATCTTACTGACCAAGTAAAAAATATAAGAGATGTAAAAGGCGGTCTTGTCACTAAAACGTGATTGTTTTTAGGTGTTTTTTTTCCATCTTTCTTTTTACATACTTCACTTTACATCTTTTTATTATACTGATAATAATAATTTATATTTAAAGAGCTACTGAAAATCAGCTTTAGAGGTTTTAATAATCTTCAGCGTATGCGGAGTGTCATTGTAATTTATTTCAATGATTTGTTCTGTAGTAAATGTTTATTCGTTTCTTTCTTTTAAATCTTTAAAAAAGTTTTTTTTAATAGATAGAGTTGTTCAATATAAATTATCATATAATATGCGATGAAAGCCGGTGCGGGTCGTTATAGTATAGGGTTCTTCTTTTTATTGACATTTTAATATATCCGCTTTATTCTTAGGTATTACACCGCATCTCGCAGATAATCTAAGCTCGTTGGCGAGCCTTAATATAGTGTAAGTGTTATTTGCAAATTGATTATGCGTTTGTCGCCAACAATCGGTAGCTGGAATGCTACCTTGTCCGTTTGTTTAGTGATTTAGTGGTTTGCATCTTAATTTATACGGAAGAATGTATTGCAATCTTCGCTTGATTTGTTACGTTTGGATCTGCTGATCGGTTGAAAGTTTAGTTGGTTTTAACTTAAGCCATAAAGTGTAAGGTCAGATTGAAGGGTTATCTCTATCTGCTGATAGAGTTAAGTCAGTAAGAGGCCGATATAGCGTATTTCCTCCTTCCCCGGTATTGTAGCTATACATCAGTTTTTCCCCACAAAGTAAAATACAGACACATGATTTTGAATTTTAAACCCGATCCCGTTTTTTGTTTAATTTGTTTGGACACTCACAAATTAATAATATGCTATTCCGTTGGTAAATAATTGTTTTATTAAATTAAATTAAAAAACTAACAAACTCAAACTTTATATTCTTGTCTTTTGTAACTTCACGACGACGCTAATTCTATAATATTATATTTATACATATAAGAAATTCCTCTACATTTATCTTAATTTTCTCTATCTCCTTAACAAAGATTTCGCTCAGCAAACGATAGTTTATTCTCCCATTGTCGCGATAGCAGGCCTGAGCGCTGTTCTGGTATTGTTACCTTTATTTTATGTCAGTGTAAATTGACATAGAACTGCTTAGAAATACCAGTGAGTCAAGCTAAAGGTATTAAAGGCTAAGAATTTTACGAATATGGAAGGAATGTAGATAATGAAAAATTAGGTTTATTCTGCACATTTTAAAATTCTTGTCATCTTCTTTTTCTATTTCGTAGTCCATCGGTCGGTTTGTTTTCAAAAAAATTTTATTTGAATAAATAAAATATCTGGAAAATTATTTTTCGCTTTGGAAATATTATTGTTAGAAATCTTTTAACGTAAAGTAAAGCAGTATGAAACTACATATTTAATTTAGTCCCGTTTTTTGTAGTATTCTCGAGATTAGACTTTTCTATACGTACCAACGATGCTTAAATAAAAAAGTAAGACTGTTATATTGTTGATCTCAAAATTGAAAACCAATAAAACTGATTTTTAAAATTATTCAAGCTGTCTTTAATAAAATATCAAATCAACACGATTCCTTAAAAAATTAAATATTTTAAAATGGTTTCTGTAAAACGCTCGGCGTAGAACGAAACGTCGGATTCAATAATAACCATAAAATCACGTTTAAATACGTTCTTACAATCCGTGTAAAGTGCTCCGTTTAAATTCGTTAAACTTTTTGTATTTTACTAGTATTATAAATACTTTTAAAATGTAGGTAAACGGTAGGTAACCTTATTTGTTAATAGTACCCGTGACATTTCAATGTTTAAAAAAATATAACTTAAGTGAATAGTGTTGAAATGTCTTATCACTTTTAGCTCAAATTCAATGTGATTACCAAATTTGATTTAATTTATGATTTTTATTGTTATAATACATACCTATATAAGCTTTTGGTTCATAATATCTGATGATTTTCATCTTTAACATCGCATTTTTATTTATTTATTTATTTTCATAAACCAAACCATAACATGTTTTTAAAAATCCCGCCAAACTACGCAGCGTTTCTCGGTGGAAAAAAACGCTTGTTTTTACAGTTTTATGTCTTTTTAATATCATAACAATATACTATCCCCCTTATATAGTCTATGACACTCACTCACCTATGACACTATTAAAATCGGTTCAGCATCTTACTCGTAGTACCTACAATCTACATATTGGTCTCCTTAGCCATAAAAAGCCTCAAATATATACCAGAACACTCAACGCCCAATAACAATAACCAACATATTATTTCCCTATTGTTCCCAGACGTCGCGTCATTCGCAAATCGCAAAGCAATAGAAATACTCAATATTCCATTTCCATAATGCTCGCTATGGCTACTTACAATCGACAGGAGAAATTATAGCGCACTTATCCGATAAAATAACATCGTGATTCAGACAATAAAATTCTATCGATATGGCCTACAATGAAGACATTTCGCATTTAGCGTTGTAAGTTCGGTTGTGCGTGGGAGACGACGCTTGGACAGTTAAAAGATGTAAGAGTAAGCGGGATAGATATATAGTTCTCAGTTCCATCTTTTTATAATAGTTTCGATTAGATCTATTTCTCATCTTTGTCCCTTTATTTTTTGTATTCTGATTCTTCTTCCCATTGCGCTTATTAATAGTTCTTAAATATGAGGTAATAAACTGTAACCCTCAATAAAAAAATGTTTGAGCTTATAGAAGTTATATATAATACTTAATTATACAATCTACAGTTCGCTCAAAGTTAAGTGACATTGCGATCTCAATTCGAACACATTTAAAATGAACTATAAGAATTCGCTGAATGCTCCTAACGTGGTCTATAACTATGTGTGCGCACGCGCAGATTGAGTGGTGCAGCATCGGCCACAATCAGATAAGACTGTGTGTTCAGTGGCTTATATCTTCTAGTACAGTATAACTTCTGGAGGAGACTGCAGCCTTAAATAGTATACATACTGCTTTATTTCCCATTTTTCCCTTCCCGCCCGTATTTATCCATTCCTTTATTCTTATTTGTCATCTTTCATCCTTTTTTTTTCTTCTTTTGTAATAATGAATTTCCAAGCTTAAACTGTTTATGGGCGGGCGTTGATTTTCAATAAAGGGTGTCGTATTATCATATATTTGTTGAGGAATAATCAGAGCACTATTTTAATATTTAATGT